>JAQBSW010007664.1:20000-39348 GCA_029291075.1 Eudiplozoon nipponicum | reverse complement strand
ATACCTGGCCTAAACATTCAAAAGTTTCATCAACATGATATTCTAATCGACCAGCCATGAATCACCAAACATCCCCTCGATTAGACACAACAAACATTATATCAGATTGACAACAAACTGAACAGAAAAAACAGCAGCATATACGACTACAGTAAATTCAACATGATATGAGCATTCAAAACTGCAATCCGCACACGTTGCGCTGTTACCATGAGGACAGATCAAAATTGAGGAATAAGGCGAAACGAAAGACAACAATCTGCAAAATAACATTCGTATACATAACAGTCTAAAATGCGAAAAGTTGGTTAACGCTCAATTGATAAATACAAGTATAACCAGATCTCAGACATCAATTTCTATATAGATTCGATTTAATGTATACAGGCAAAAATTTGAAACTCAGCTTAGCATACGTCAACTGGACCACTGGTTAAACGAAAATTGGTTGCGCAGGCGGTGGTAACAAGGTTGCGATCTTGATATAAACACCTGACCCACTAAGTACATGTATCTGCTAGTATAAACTAAAAGCCGGTTTAGTCCTTATTGGGAACTCATCACGTACTGGCCAGAATTTGCCACGGACTTGGCTCGAATCCTGGCACATCTGTTTCGGAATCTGGTGCTCTAGACACTGGGCAACCGAACCGCACACTACACACAAGTTTCAGTTAATTACTAACTAATTTAACTCGGTTAGTCATTTGTCTTCTAGGTGGAACCAATATAGTATCCATTTAGAGTCAAAAGTCCAATTAACCATCCTCAATCTGTCATTATTGAGCAGAAACCACACTTCATGGGAAAGTGGTAATTGTGACCACAAACACTCGCATGCGTACTAAATAGCAAAAAATATTAAAAGTATTTAAATATTACAACTGCACATTAAGGATCATTCCCACAAAGAACATGACAATAATAATAATATTAATAATAAAAATAAGTACATACCCTTGCTGTTTGGCAGAACAACGTAATCATAATTTAGTATAAATATTTCTTTTAAAACTGAAATAAATATTCCTAGGCTACTAAAAACAAATTAACTTCAAATTTTGACATTACACATATTTCTAAAGTGCTTGGTGGTTAGTATGGTGAAGTTTTGCATTGAGACGAAACCTCAAAATTAATATATTTAAAGTATAAAATATTTCTTCGAACCAGTCGCTCAAGCGATGAAAATAATAAGAAGTATTTTATTCAGTCAAAGAGAGATAATACATTTGCAGTTATCATGCAAAAACTGGCTCGATTTTCTGCTCATCACACAGCATTTAAAAAAAAGTTTTGCATGCTGAACTGCTGATATCGTATAAAGTTATTAAATAGTGGAACTATATTTCAAGTTCATACCCAATAAATGATCATGATATCGCTCTCCGTTTGAATCGATTTTCAGAGTAACTAGATTAGAATCTTTCATTAAAACAGCATTTACCTGTAAACGTTAAACAGCTCTATTTATAGTAATGTATTTACCAAATAAATAGGAATGCTTAGAAATTGCTAATATAACATAAGTTTTGTAAATTACTTATTTTTGTAATATTCTTCTTTTATGTCTTCTACTATATAGTATGCTAAAAAATTGTTTATTTCTAGCATAAATAAGAAAACGCCATCTCACATATTTCTTGCAAACATTTTAAGCAGCATGCGTTTAGTAAATAGATACATGGAATTGTATCCAATTGTATCAGTAACGTGTCCAGATAATTTCAAAAATGTTTTGATATGAATTTAGAGGTGTAAAAGTAAATTTTATTTCGGTGGAATTTGAGTTATTCTACCGTTAAAATGTTTCATTTAATAGTTTACTAGTCATACTTTTAGATATGGCCAAAATATGTTTTATTAAACCGTTATCTCTCTCTATAAATAGGTGCGCAAAAGTATTTTATGTTACATATAATCGTACTAACAAATTTTTAA
This sequence comes from Eudiplozoon nipponicum, assembly GCA_029291075.1. NCBI lineage: Eukaryota > Metazoa > Platyhelminthes > Monogenea > Mazocraeidea > Diplozoidae > Eudiplozoon > Eudiplozoon nipponicum. Next base: position 37,407 of record JAQBSW010007664.1, on the reverse strand, counting down.
CTGCCAATCACTTTTACGATTAAGTCCGGTTATTGAAAATTACGCATATACATATATATATATATATATATATATATATATATATATGTATATATATATATATACATATATGTCGACGATAAGATTAAATATTGTATCAGATAGCAAATGTAACTTATTAAATAGGCCAAATTTGACATTCTTGTTCTTGCCAGGATTAACCCGGCCGAGATTTTAATCCGGAAGCAATTTTTTAGAGTATTGAATCAAATGCATTTAATTTTCATTCAGACGCTAACACTGTTTTTTGTTTAGTCTTTCATTCAGGAGTGTCCACTTGACGATTTCCTTTGACTTAACTTTCCACCTAGACACAAATATCTGTAATTATATATAAGTCAACTTGCTGGAGCGATAACAACTAAATTGTTTCTGTGCCATTTTTGTAAATATATATATATATTGTTATAATTAAGAAAACACAAATAACGAAGTGGATAACACTGCAATCCACACTGGCGTTGTTACCACGTGAAAACGAGAACTTTGCGCAACGAGGTGAAACGATCAACTATCCTGGGAATAATAGCACTTGTATATGTAACAGTGAACAATGCGCACAAATAGTTAATTCTCAAGCTATCAAAACAATAATGACAAGATCTCAGACATCACTTTGCAATACTGCGAGAATGACCTTTACATGCAAACACGCATACACACAATCACAAACGCATACACACTCACCAACTAGCCAAAACAAGAAACAGCAGTAAAAACGAGTCAGATTTGTTACCACCAGCATAATCAATTGAAAACCCAAAACGTATAAATATGTATGATTGTATAAGAGATGATTAGTATTCACGAAATAAATGGACCTTTATCCACTTTGTTATTTGTGTTTTCCTAATTATAAGAATACTGTGTTAAATTAAAAAGGAATGGACATATGGTATATGTATATATATATATATATACCTTCTGATATACTTAATGAGAATTCAGGAAGGAGCTGCCTTAAAGGAGCTGCCTCACGGACTGCAACCGCCAGTGCTCATTTGCTTTTATATTTGCCTTTCCCTCAGGGCAGCCAACATATAATACATCACACATACTGTATTAGTTTATAATTTTTGTTGAACTAACGTATAATGGCTGGATTGTATATATATATATATATAAGATTGTTGTTATATATATATATATGTTAGAGGTATGTATATATATATATATACATGTGTGTGTGTGTGTGTGTGTGTGTGTTTGTGTAATAAAACACTGCTATAGTGAGCTGTGGTGTGTAAGATGCTAGAATATAAAGCAAATATTCACGGGTTCAAATGTCCGTCGCGGCAATTCTGAATTCTATTCGGAATGTTATGTAACGCTATGTTTTTACTGACAATATAAATATACTTACAGATAATAAAATCCTGCCAGTATATTCTATTTAGATAAAATTTATCTGGATGACATGAAATCTATTATTTAATGATGGCTTTCAGGTGGAAAGTTGGAATTCTTGGTTGGAAGCGACGCGAATTATTCTCCAATGTTGGCAAAATAAAAGTGAAGCAACATAAATTGGTAGGTAATTGAAATTTGAAAGTATTACGCGTCTTGGGTGGCGCAGTGAACGAGTTTTATTACTTTGAAATAAATGTATCGGCTATTTCGGCATTTACATGTTGAGTGCTCATAATTATTAAAATCGTCGAACTAGATATTTTGTTTGGTCCTTCTTTTACAAGGTATAGTTTAAAAATGTTTTATGTTTTTTTATTTGTAACACGGTGTGTTTTTCGGAAAACGCAATATTTCAGCTCTTTATATCACAAAGAGCAAATTATTCCCGTAAATTAAGATGCCATAGGCAGTGAAAAATATTTTTTTGCAATCTCTGGCCTTGTCAAATAAACATTCAATATATGCAAAATAATGTGTAGGTCCGCTTTAACAGTTAGAACTACAACAAGTTCAGATCAAACCTGCTTGCACCCGAGCAAAATCGTTAGCAAGTATTAAAATTAAGTAAAGTAAATAATTTCACCAAACAAAATGCACTGTTCTAAAAATTATAAAATTAGTAAAATGAAGACTGTTCTGAATTTAACATTATGAGCAGAAAGAGACAACTGTCAAACTACAAATAAAGATATACACTTGTAGATTTTTAGTTCGTCCTTAAGAGGGGCCGTACATATATATATATATATATATATATATATATATATATATATATATATATATATATATATATATGGAAATAGTTCTTTCTACACTCTACGATAGAGGTAATGGAATGAATTTTGCATTAGTAAATTGACATAATTTTGCTTCTTTTTTCTCATGGGAAAATAAGAATAATTAAATAATTACTTGCTCTATATAAACAAATTTGTATATATATATATATATATATATATATATATATATATATATATATATATGGTGCAGGCCTCTATTTCATGCAGTCTTTGTTTTTTGGTCCCACGGTCTAAGAAATTTTATTAAATATTTGAGAATATGTAAGCCAAACTGTGTGCGAAATCTGTTCGGATAAAACCTGAATCTTTTTTTAATATTCTATTGCACGTGACACACCTATGTAGATTTTCATAAATATAATTGTGTTCAAGAGCATGTTGTCTTTGTTTAAAAAATCTTCATGGCTTTTGTAACATGCAGTAAATACGACCAATTGAGATCGTATGACATAATTTTTAAAAATTTTTAATTTTAATTTGTGGAACATTTCAATTTTTCATTTTTTATGAGTTGTGATGTGAAAGAACGGTGTGTGCTGATTGTGTACACATTTATTTAGATTTAAATTGCGACTGGTTGACAAAATTATGTTGGCGTTCATCTGCTGTGGGTAAGAACTATTGAATTTTTATTACAAGAAAAAATGTAAACGTTTTTTGTGCTCATTCAGCTTATTAATGCGCGGAATAGCACAAAATTCACCAATTTATATGCCACATGACTACAAATTCTCAATATAGTTATTTGATAATTAATGGAGTATTTTGCAAATCCGTAGCTTCTTTTAATTCGCTTAGAAGTTAGCTATTTGTACGTAAATCACATGAATATAATAGGTTTGGAACACTCACTAAATAAGCATGATTTGCATAAATTATATTTTTGAATTTAAATTAACTTTTTTATACTCACACACTGCCCTCAAATGCTACATATACACTTGTAGATTTTAGTTCGTACTAAGAGGCTGTGTACATATTTATATATATATATATATATGAAATAGTTCTTTCTACACCTAATGATAGACGCATGAACGAATTTGCATTTGCAAATTGGACATAATTGTTTCTTTTTTCTCATGGGAAAATAAGAATAATTTAATAATTGCTTGCTCCATATAAACAAATTCATATATATATATATATATATATATAGGTATGTGTGTATATATATATATATCATGCAGTCTTTGTTTTTTGGTCCCACGGTCTAAGAAATTTTATTAAATATTTGAGAATATGTAAGCCAAACTGTGTGCGAAATCTGTTCGGATAAAACCTGAATCTTTTTTTAATATTCTATTGCACGTGACACACCTATGTAGATTTTCATAAATATAATTGTGTTCAAGAGCATGTTGTCTTTGTTTAAAAAATCTTCCTGGATTTTGTAGCATGCAGAAAATACGTCCAATTGAGATCAAATGACATTATTTTTAAAAATTGTTTTATTTTAATTTGTGGAAAATTTCAATTTTTCATTCTTTATGAGTTGTGATGTGAAAGAACGGTGTGTGCTGATTGTGTACACATTTATTTAGATCGAAATTACGACTGGTTGACAAAATTATGTTGGCGTTTATCTGTTGTGGGTAAGAACTATTGAATTTTTATTACAAGAAAAAATGTAAACGTTTTTTGTGCACTTTCAGCTTATTAATGCGCTGAATTGCACAAAATTCACCAATTTATATGCCGCATGACTACAAATTTAATATAATTATTTGATAATTAATGGAGCATTTTGCAACTACTAGCTTCTTAATTCGTTTAATAGTTAGCCATTTGCTCGTAAATCATCACGAATATAATAGGTTTTGGAACACTAAATTACATGATTTTGCATAAATTATATTTTTGAATTTAAATTAACTTTTTTCATAATTATACTGCCCTCCAACAAGGTGCTCTTAAAAACTTTAGCATTTTAAATATCATTATAATTGACATTTGAAAATGTGTTATTCAAAACTTTCATCTTACAACCATATTAAGCACTTTTTTTCCGGAAATTAACAGGCTGAGTTGGAATTAATTATTATCACTATTTGGTCGAAACATTTTATTTCACCAATGCGAGCATCGACACATTATTGTGTAGGATTAATTAGGAAAATAGCTTGAACTTAGGGCGGCCACTATCGGGTTTAGCTAACATCGAAAACAGTTACTAGTTCTAATCTCAAAGGATATCCACAGCGCCGCTTCACGATAAGAAAAGCCCACGATTTTGTAGAAGTATAATGTTAAAAACGAAGATTCTTTGGCATAAAATCTGCAAAAGAGCAACATTATTCAATAATTTTGCCATCATTTTACTTTTTTCATAGATTTCCAGTCGAAGACTATTCCTTGATAAATATAGTCTTTATTGTCATGTAATTGACTAAATGTCTGCACAAAACGAATGTAGACGGTTGTCCACTTCCTTATTCACGTCATATTTTTTAATCTTTCGTGAGTTAAGATTGACGGTCTCTTTATGGCTCTTCCATTTAATAGGTCAATGTTCATGAATTCAGTATCTAATTAAAAGTATACTTTTTTTAGTAAGTATTATTGTGAATTAAGCCGTTGGTTAACATTTGTTTCGTATATATAAACAGCTGCGCCATGGGCAAAAATATTTTAACCCAGTTACTCACGAGACTAAAAAAAATTCATTACATTTCTTATTCATTTAATACTTTTTGTTTAACAAAAGTCACTTACCCATAAAAATGACAGCTGTTTGTTCTATAACAACAAAAAGAATAACCATAATTAAAACAACTCAAAAACAAAATGTTTCATCGTTTAGCTGCACGTTAATTATCATTTTAATAAATTTGGCTTCAATAATCGAAAAACAAATAAATAATAATGCACACCAAAGACAAATGCCCAATTAGTTTTTCTAAAATTTTGCATAATTAGAAGAAATAACCGCAACTTTGCTATGAGAGTTAAACTAACTCGAAGTGTGATTAGAAAACAAGCTAAATATAACTAGGTTTTACTGAATGCCTGCCTAAAAGAAGCTACAATTGAATAAAAGTCTGTATGCCTGATTGCCGATTCAACTTCCATTTATAACTGCAAAATCAAGCCCGACTAATATAAAAACGTTCTTAATGAATTGGTTAAATTCCGCACAAAACGAAAGGATAGTCAACGTATACATTTTATTTATACTACCAGTTTTTATCAGGCTATAGTTTACAAGACATTTTGAACTCAATATTTTGCGGTGTGTAAGCATTCAGGTTATCAATGCCGCGTTTTGCGTACGCGGGTAATAGCTGTACACGGGCAGTTACACAAAGATCCGATTTGTCACTATTTCCAATTTTGTTTTGTCTTTGATCGGGTTGACTCATTTTTACTTCAATTGGAAATGCGGTTCTATCACATCTTTGTTTACTGGCGACGTTTCGGTGCCTACTTTCCAGCACCATCATCAGGCAACACAACACTGATCACAATAGCAGATTTAAGCAAATGTGGTAACCTCGTTCCAAAACCATTCTATTTATATATATTTGACTCAACACTATTTTAATCATAGAATTTGTCTCAGTAACTAAACTCAATATATAACTTTTTATAATTAGCAGACCAATCATTACCTCACCTATACCTCATCTCATCTCGTATGCAGAATATTTTAGGGGAGAGAGACAGTATCGAACCTTTTGTTATTTGTTATAACTGTATTGCTACTATGTCACGGTAATCAAAATTTAAAAATGCTAAAACTAAAACCTTGACTGTCATATACTGTATTTTATTTAAAGCCGGGAACTCTAATGTATACAATGGTGTGTGAGGTATTGCGCACATAGCAACAAATTAGTTCAAATATGGAGCAGCAAGTAACGTAGATGGATGGAGAGTGAATGTTATATCGACGCTTAGGTGAACGATTAAAGAGAGAAAGATAGAGATAGCCTGGACAACTAACGTTTTTCAAAAAACTAATCGTAAGCACAATGCGAAGTTAATCAACTATTGGAAATAATTGCATAAGAATATTTGCTCATATGACTAAAATAATTCATTATATCTATATACATATATATCTAAATATAATATCGTAAAACCTTTATATATATATATATATATATATATATATATATATATATATATATATATATAAATAGAGAGAGAGAAAAAGGACCATTGATAATTATTAAATATGAATAATTTCTATTCTTATTATATATTTATTGACGACGTTAGTCACACCTTATATCAATATATAAAATACATGTCAATATGTATAAAAACATATATATGAATATAAGCAACAGTATGAGACCAACATCCCTAATTCTATATGTATATATATATATATATACATATATATATATATACGTTTGTATATTTCAAATTATTATTTTATTCTTTTCTTACTGTTTTTTTATTTGCCAATTAATCAAATTGTATATTTATTTATTCACACCTTATATAAATATATAAAATACATATAAATATGTATAAAAACATATATATATAAATATAAGCAACAGTGTGAGTCATATATATATATATATATATATATATATATATATATATATATATATTTACCATTTTAAATAAATATATAATTTTAATGGTAATGTATAAAATGACTAATGTCCGTATATATATATATATATATATATATATATATATGTGTATATATATAATGTATATAGAATAAACCTATCTATCTACCGATAAGCCTATCTATATATCCGTCTATCTATCACATTTTGAGTTCCTCTTAAAAGGATACTTGATAGCTGTTAACCATGAATATCTTCTCTAGGACTAACGTATTATTCATTTATTAAGATATTCCCACCTTACATAAATATATAAAATATAAGCAACAGTGTGAGTCAAATGTCTCTAATCTAATGTCCTATCTACTAACCCTTGCTAAATCTGTATACCCTCTTCTGGAACATTTTATTGAGAAAGATAAGTATATAGGAATTGATATTGGCACAGGTCATTCGCAATCAGTTTTCTATAAGCGAGGTTTTTTACTTAGGTTCCCACTTAATTCAGGTTCCGCAGCCTCACGTTTTCTGACCATAGAAAATGCTTCATTAAATATTGGGCCCAATGATTTTTCTACCGATGTTACATTCATTACACCTTTTCCTGATTTTATTTCAATTGACTCTCTAATTAGTCTAGTTAATCTGTTGCGGTTGCATAACGCGATGCGTTTACATCCCTCCCAGTCTATTTCATGACCCGTTTCCTTCGAATGCCTAGCTAGGTCTGATCTTTGAATGTGTCCATATTTGCAGGCTGTCTTATGTTCACCTCTACGAACCTTTATAGGTCGCATGGTTTCGCCTATATACCTGAGATTACATTCTTTGCAAGGTATCGCATATACTCCTGATGTCTCGAGGGGTTCTACTCTTTCTTTTTGGTTAGGTAGTTTATTGCCTATAGTAAGCGATTGTCTTAAAACTGTTTTAATATTGTATTTAGCTGCTATTATTCTAATTTTCCTGCTCAATTTTGAATCAGGTAATACCATAATTTTGTGCTTATCCGGTTCTGTTTCCTTCTTTACTTTGTTTATTATATTATTATTAAATCTCTGTAACATCTCATCTAATAATCTATCTATTATACTTGACGGAAAGCCATTTAGTTCGAATATTTCTTTTAATCTCCTCATTTCCTTATCTCTATTTTCTATATCCACTATTCTAAGACTTCTTAATATCATGGATTTAAGAATGCTTATTTTCATTCCATATGGGTGATTTGATAAGAAATTAAGAAGTAGTCCTGAATAAGTCGCTTTTCTAAAAATATCTCTTTCCAATCTGGAACCATTCCGTTTTATTTTCACATCCAAAAAGGGTAATTCATCATTATTCTCTTTCTTCCAATGTAAACTTTAATTCACCTAATTGGTTGGCTAATTCGAGGAATTTATTTAACTCATTATCACCATGATTCCAAATTATAAACATATCATCCAGGAATCTTACATACAAGTTTGGCTTAAGAGGAGATTTTAACAACAGATTTTTTTCAAAATAGTGCATAAAAATATTAGCAACCGGGACTGATAGTGGTTGTCCCATAGGGACACCTTTAACTTGTTTATAAAATTCATTTCTGAACTTAAAGTAGGTGGAGGACATACACATATTTAAGATTTCCATAATACTACTTAACATCATTTTACTACCTTCTATTATCTCTGGGAACTCTGTTAAACAACGCTTCACACTTTCTAATGCTGCTTGTACTGGGACATTAGTATACATCGATACAACGTCCAGGCTAGCCATTCTATCATTATCATTCAAATTATATCTACTAATAATGTCAATAAAATGATATGTATTCTTTAAAGTATAATCTAAGAAATAAGTATATTTTCTAATTCTGTTGCATAGAAATTTAGACAATCTATATGTTGGTGAGTTTTGTACATTAACGATTAATCTAAGTGGATTCCCCTGTTTATGAATCTTCACTAGACCATAAACTCTCGGAGGGACTGTGTCACGTTGTATTAATGAATTCCCAAGTCCTGGTTCTAATTCCTTCGACTCAATCATTCTATTAATTATAGTCTTAACTTGTCCTTGTAACTTATCAGATGGATCTTTATTTATTTTATTATAAACCTCTAAATTATTTAATTGTTCATACACTTTCAATTCATAATCTGACCGGTTCATAAGTACCGCTGCACCACCTTTATCTGCCTTAAGGCATATTACTTTATTGGATAATAATTCTGCTCTTAAGCGTTTTAGATCATAACTCTGCTTGCATCTCACCTCTTTATGCTCTAACACCGCTTTGGACACATCCAATTCAAACCTAGTCTTATCTTTGTCTGGGAGAAACTGGGCAATCTTTACTGTTTCTGTAATTATCTCATTCCTAGGTACGTAATCAATAGGGATCGCAGTATTAAGTCCAAGATTAAGAATTTGTTTTTGGTCTTCCTTGAGATCCATTTTCGATAAATTAACTAAACGTTTGGACATGACCCCATCAATTCTCTTATTTCTCAAAGGGCAATTAATTCCCAAATTTGCTAGTTTTTTTCATGCCTTTGTCTAATTTTTTAAATTTCATTATCCCTCGTTTTGTCTGTGAAATCTTCAATATGTTTGAAATCCAACATACGTAATCTCGCCAGTAATATGGATCTTATTTTTGTCTTCTCTCTAATCAGTTCAAATTTACGTTTGTTTAGTTTATTAATCGATATTTTTATTAAATGTAAACAAAGCTCATGCTTAAGAGTATTTCCTACTTTATCCAAAACGAATGAAAGTTTAAACCTAAAACATTTCGGTATAACATTAAATTTTAAACATTTATTAAGGAACGAGGTATTTTCCACTTGCCTAACAATCTGCATCTTCTTCCGCTTGTACTGATTCATAAGTGTGACGATTGTTGCATCATATTTGATAGTCAAATACTTTTTGAAATTTTGTTGCGGTGTGTAAGCTTCAATCATTCCAGTTGAACGAAGAACAAGTCAACCCGATCAAAGACAAAAAAAATTGGAAATTGTGATCAATCGGATCTTTGTGTAACTGCCCGTGTACAGCTATTACCCGCGTACGCAAAACGCGGCATTGGAATAATAGGACAGGTGTTTGTTCAAAAGATATTGCGTGTCTAGGAATAAGTTATTTCAAATGGAACCAAATTTGGAGGTAAAATCCAGCAGGAAATCAAATACAAGCTCACGTGTAGGTGCGTTCCGTGTTAACTGGCGACCCCCTTATTTTATCCAGCACTACACCCCAAACACATTAGACAAGTTTTCAATGAATAAAGGGGGTTTGCCAAATTTTAAACCTTTGTAGTTTCATTATTTTTGAAGTTATATAATTGATGTTGTTACTTGCACAGCGCTGTCATCGTTCAAGCTGATTCCACAATTGACTACTGCGGGACAATTGATAGCATTCATGGGTCGACAAATTCTTGATTCCTTCACATTTCCAGGTGCACAACTTGTCATTAGCCTTGATTGATGGGCTCCAACTGGTCCTGTCAATCGGAAGCCGTTCACAATTACGTTTTCTTAAAGTATACTTGAATAATTTATTCTCAATTTTTTCAAAATTTTCTGGACTTCATTTCCAGTTCCATCTTCAGTGTTTACAAGATACTCACATAATAACTTGTGGGAAATGTGATATCCTCATTTAAGACAGATATATTTATATTGTTTTTACTTCCTAAAGTATTTTTCACTGTCTCAGTATCCGGTCTTCATATTTATACTCGTATACTCACATGTGTATATGAAAATACCCGCAGCCCCTCTCCCCCCTCCCCCACTCAAACACGACGACGCATACCCGTATATATGCGTGCTCTAATCTCAAATTGAACTTTATAGCATAGGTATGAGCAAACCATATGGATTGACATAAACGCCTATCCGTAATGCATCGATTAGAAAAACTTCTCCAGACGCGTAGAAGTATCGAAATAATTTTCAGTTTCATTAAACAACACCACTCCGTACTTCGGAAAACAGGATTCAAGTAAAATTTCAGAAAAAACTTAATTATGGACTGCTTCCGAGTGAAGGGACCAATGAGAACTCATCAACCACGGCTAAAGATAAGCTTTGCGCCATGAAATGTAAAGGAATCAAGATTTTACGGACATACGTGTGCTTTCAACTTTTCCGCAGCCATCAATTGTGGAATTGGAAGTTACAGTTTGTTTGCGAAAACTCAATATCTCCTCCCGTCCGCCTTTTAAACTATTAAATCTATGGAGATTAGGTAAACGAAAAAGAAGCGACCATCTCTGACATAATTAGATTTTAAATTTCGTTGAACAAATTCTTTAGTATTTTTGCGCATGATAACGGAATTCATTACTCGTAAATATTTTAATTTCATTTAATTTATATATAAAGATATGTTCATTAGTAGATACTAGAGGAGATATTGAGAAAGAAATTTTTCTTGGATCAGATCAAATTTCTTTTGTTTTTGCACATACGAAGGGTACAATGAATTTTATTAATTCTCGCATTTCAAAAAAAATATACATATATACATAAAGTGAGAAGGAGCTTGACATACAAACAGGCACACAAACAGACACAAACGCATACACACTTACCAGTCAGCTAAAACAAGAAATAGAAGTGAAACCGAGTCATATTTGTTGCTACCCACATATTCAAATGAAAACCCAGAATGTATATAAATGAAGCGAAGTTTAGTATTCTCGAAATAAATGGCCATTATCCACTTTGTTATTAATGTGTTTTTTCTTCCTAACTAGAAATATATATATATATATATATAAAAGCTCAATAAAAAGCATTGATTTGAAATTGTGAAATATGTAATAACAAATGATGGTTGGCTTAATGGGTATTAAATGGACGATATAGAACGAGAGTAATGTAGCATGTCAATGTTGTCAATTAGGTACATATTCTGCCTATAAGCCACACCAACGTGTTCTACATATATCTTTTGAAAACGTACTCTAAGCATGTAATAATTGGACCTAACGCAATATAATGTAAAGAGGTGTCTTTCTGAGGTGTTTTATTCTTCAGTATGTCATTTTCTTTATTTATTATTTTATTAAATATAAAAATTTTTCATTCCATGCTCAACATAACAGAATTTATTTACTGGGCACACAAATAAATAGTGAAAACACACAAATCTAATACATAAATGATGTTTTACATAAAATACCCCTCACAAAATTAAATTTTGTGTACATGCTCCATTTAGTTAAACAGCCCTAACTATTATATATGTAGACATGAAATAGTTGCCTACTGCACTGTAGGTTAGAGAGGACGAAATTTAATAAAGTTAATCCGAGAGAATTTTAAATATATTTCGGCATTGTGTTAGTACCATGTACCTTTTCAGTACAATAATATTGGTAAGAGTTACTAAAACAATGGCCATAGTCTTAGTATCCTTTAGAGACTCGGTATATATATATATATATATATATATATATATATATATATATATATATATATAGATTGATTAATGTTGAAGTCGCATTGTCGAGACTTTATATGATGTTAGCTTCACTACTGCAGGTTTACACATTCGTCTAGGAGATTGTACCGTCCTTTTATTCCACATTCTTCTACCAAATATATAGTGGTTAAAGGGCGTAATACCGGCTCCTACTGATGAGTCGCCAGTAAGCACGAAACGAATGTGCATGAGATTATACTTTCCGTTCATGCTGCCTTTGGTTTATCCTTCTGGTCACAATTGAACTAATTTGTTACTAGGTTCGCAACACCTAATACATACTTGCATATATATTAGCTCTCCGCAACAAACAGTATTTAAATGTCAAACAAGAAGTTGTGTGATATAATGAAGGCGATTCTGAAGAAGAATGCCGGGATGGATAACTCAAAATATGAACGACTAAACTCATTTTGATGCTAAAAATTGGCGTGCCTGACAAAGGTTTCCAAAAAATTCATGACCGCAAAAACCATTAATATTAACATAACGATAAATATTTAGTTTTTTATATACGACTCAATTTCTCAGCACAGCGATTATGCTGTATTTTAGTCTATGCTATGGAAAGCATGGACTGTCGTAGTTTATCACGTCGGCCTAGCGTATTTCGTTCCATTATTTTTTTTGTATTAGATAATGTGAACTTAGTAACAAACTCGGTAAAATAGGATCGCAAAATTATGCCAAACTCAGCATGGACAATAGGTACAATCTCATGTGCACCTGCGTTTCATCCTTATTGGAGACTATTCAGTAGGAGCCGGTATTGCACCCTATACCTGTTTTAGATTTGGTCAATAAATGATGGAAATTCGGCTAGAAATATTGTTATACTAATATGTATTCAAAAGGGTAATGCCGTTTAGTTCATCTTGAGTCTTAGGCAATGCGACTTCGAAGGTAACGCGCTATTTATAGCGGGCTAGTAATTAAAACAAACACAGTGATTTTTGAGATAGGTTTATTCTCATAAAAATTGTGAATAATGACCATTCTGAACACCATCGATTCCAGAAAAACTGCATAATCGGGCATCGACCGAAATCAATTATCAAGTATGTATTAGGTGTTGCGAACCTAGTAACAAATTATATATATATATATATATATATATATATATATATATATATATATATATATATATAATTTCTACCAGTATCTACAGCCATTATTCTGGATTCGTCAATATATTCTCACTTTCTTGTCTACTTCAAGCTCGCAAATATTTTCTCTCATCCAATCCCAACTGTACATTTGTCGTAACCAATCTCCTCTTCGCTATGTCTGTCTTTGTTTTGCGCAATTTAGACCACTCCTTTTGCGTAACGTCATGTGGTGTGTCATCGCTTTCATTGTGAATGTGCCCGCAATTACTGGGTGTGTCGTATTTTGCGGCACATATGTTATTTTTGAAGGCCTGTTTGTTATGTTTTTGTTCCAGTCCAAATTTATTTCTTTGTGAGTTTTTTCCTGCACGTTTAAGCCGTGTTTAAGAATATTAATTGTAATAGATTCAAAAGCCTGAATCATTTTTTTCCGTTTTTGCCTTGTACAGAACTGAAAATTTGTTACTACTACTAGCATTAACTTGGAGTAGTACATGTTCACAAATTGCTGATTTTTGTTCAGTAGCTGCACTTCTATTTAATAATATTTTTGGGAAGATGCTGATTTATTCTAGTTTTGGGCTTCTTCTTAATATGCCGATGTACTGAGCGCTGCTGCAGCTGATATTGGCATTCGTACCTAGTATATTAGTATACATGGATCACAAGGTGTATGACGATATCACGAGAGTAAAAAAAGAATCTGATGTACACATGCGCTTGTTCTGCTTACCGGCGACTTTACATTAGGAGTTTGAACTGCACTCCAAACCCATTATGTATTTGCTCCTGGAATGCGGATCAGTTAAAGGGTACAATCATCCATACGAATTTGCGCTAAAACGTTAGTAGCTACTTTTCTTTTGGCAAGATCTCCACCGCTGGAAGATAACCTGCCAAAGGGAGACAGATATAGCCGCTAACCTCTGTGGTGTTTTTTACCTGATTTTCGGATTGCGTACCGAAATATTTGAATCCACTGTCATCATGATGATTTTTGCAAATATTTCGATTTCCGGGTACGGAAATCTTTTTCAATGCCAAACACATCACCCACTAAGTTGACAATCAGTATGTCAAGTGGAAATATTAGTTTAAACTGCCTCATTTATACTTGTTGTTAGATATCTTAAACATAACGTTTATTTAAAAAATGCTAAGAAAGTGTATGTTAAATTGGTTTGTGTATATGTCTACATGTATACACTCTTCGCAATGAGATTACAGTGATTTAATGACAATTACTGACAACTCACTAGATAAGCGTACGTCATGCCTGTGTGTATGTGTTCTCGTTTGTTTTGAATTGAGGATTAATCAGTTAATGCACGTGTACACTCATCCCAGTGAAATTACAGCGATTTGGCATCATCTGACTATTCACTGGATAAGCGTGTTGGTGTGTATGTGCGTGAGTGTTTACTTATAACTGAGAGCTAATCTGTTAAATACTGTTTGTTGCGATGAACTAATATATATGCAAGTATGTATTAGGTTTTGCGAACCTAGTAACAAATTAGTTCAGTTGTGACCAGAAGGATAAACCAAAGGCAGCATGAACGGAAAGTATAATCTCATGCACATTCGTTTCGTGCTTACTGGCGACTCATCAGTAGGAGCCGGTATTACGCCCTTTAACCACTATATATTTGGTAGAAGAATGTGGAATAATAGGACGGTACAATCTCCTAGACGAATGTGTAAACCTGTAATAGTGAAGCTAACATAATCTAAAGTCAACGACAATGCGACTTCAATGCTAACTCACACTATATAATATATATACCGAGTCTGTAAAGGATACTAACACTATGGCCATTGTGTTAGTAACTGATACCTTTTTTGAAATCGATGAGTACCGGATACTAACACTATGGTTTCCGAGTCGGTACATGATACCAACCTGATGGATATAAATTTATGCTAAAGTTCACCCAAATTGAGAATTACAACAATTTCCGAACACCTGTTACTCCAGTTAAACCATACACTCTGGCCTTCATCGATATCAGTTATCACATTTCGCGGTAAGCATGACATCATTCAATTCAATATATTACAGTTAAATACTGTTTGTTGCGATGAACTAATATATATGCAAGTATGTATTAGGTTTTGCGAACCTAGTAACAAATTAGTTCAGTTGTGACCAGAAGGATAAACCAAAGGCAGCATGAACGGAAAGTATAATCTCATGCACATTCGTTTCGTGCTTACTGGCGACTCATCAGTAGGAGCCGGTATTACGCCCTTTAACCACTATATATTCGGTAGAAGAATGTGGAATAATAGGACGGTACAATCTCCTAGACGAATGTGTAAACCTGTAATAGTGAAGCTAACATAATCTGAAGTCAACGACAATACGACTTCAATGCTAACTCACACTATATAATATATATACCGAGTCTGTAAAGGATACTAACACTATGGCCATTGTGTTAGTAACTGATACCTTTTTTGAAATCGATGAGTACCGGATACTAACACTATGGTTTCCGAGTCGGTACATGATACCAACCTGATGGATATAAATTTATGCTAAAGTTCACCCAAATTGAGAATTACAACAATTTCCGAACACCTGTTACTCCAGTTAAACCATACACTCTGGCCTTCATCGATATCAGTTATCACATTTCGCGGTAAGCATGACATCATTCAATTCAATATATTACAGTTAAATACTGTTTGTTGCGATGAGCTAATATATATGCAAGTATGTTACATTTAATTACAGGCACGTGTAACAGTCATACAAGTAAAACTAAAATGATAACTGTTATTTCCTAATTGCACCCGTCAGACCTATTTTACACTTACTTTTCTAAATGAAGTAATTACGAGTGGCATTTCGGTGAGAAGGGGCAAGATACTATGAATAGAGTAAATAATTAATAGGTAGCAAAATTAAATTAGAAACGGATAAAGTGTTTCAATAGGGTAGAAAGTTAAATTAAACGGTCCGTAAAAGAAATTAAAATTGCCTGATAAAGAAGATACTAGTAATAGTGCAAAGAAAATAAATAGAATAAAAATAAACCTTGCCATCATGTATAGATAAATGTATGTTAAAGGCGCTACACTAACAACAGAACATAAGATAACAGATAAAATAAGATAACAAGTAATCAAGGATGAAATAATAAGATAATCAAAATTAAATTAGGCGATATTGAATTACTCACTCTTTACCTCTGTAAGTTAATATCAGACCAGTGTTCTTATTCTTTTACTTGAGCGAGTTTCTGATTCTGATTCGTGCAATCTTGGTTTTCTACCATTATTTAGTGCTGTATTCCAAATAGGACCTAGTGATTTTTCTACGGCTGTTTCATTCATTATGTCATTTCTCGCAACATGTTTCTTTTAAATAAACTTAATTATTTATAAGTTTTCGGCATAAACTAAACATAGCATAAGATAGCAGATGCAATGCCTGACTAATAACGAAAAATGTATGTGAACACACTAAATTTTGTATAAATATAAATAAATAACAAGAAATGGAGTTAAACAATTACACATAACGACCTATTTATGGATATAAATATACACCAATAATTTGGTGAATAGATAGATTGATCAGAATACTCATTTAAATCAAGATTTATTTGCTTCACATTACACAAAGATGGGTGTATTTAAATAACCGTTAAAGTCAACTGATATATAGATAGATAGACAGATAGATGACGCCGTCAAACAGATATTCACAAGCTTCCATTGTTTCAATTGTGTAGAGCAATGTTTGATTACATTCTCACAAGCCAAATTTTCACAATCCAAATTTTCACGTAACAGCATTATTTGGAATAGGCGTTGTTCATATGAAGATTAAAAAATACGCTGACTAAAATGAAAGCAATAAAAAATTGCAATTTCGTAAACAAACATGAACAATCACATGCATACCCTTACACACGCACCTGTATATATATATATATATATATATATATATATATATATATATGTATGTATATATATAATTATTATAGCTGGATTTTGTTACTTATTTTTTGAAATA
>JAQBSW010007664.1:0-15000 GCA_029291075.1 Eudiplozoon nipponicum | reverse complement strand
TAAGATGAAACTCAGGTACCAAGCAATTTTACACCGGAATGCAGAATCCCTTTGATATATGCTCCAGGCTTCATCAATTCGAGCAAGATTTTATAAAGCTATTAATTATTCATCTTTGCTGGTGTAGAAATAAAAAAAACAGCGTTACCATTTCAACGATAATAGGGATCATGACAGTGTGTTATTGATTTGTTGATTCCAACATTCTTCCTCTCTCTCTCTCTCTTCCTCGCTATCGCGTGAATACTATTTCTCTTTGTTGTTTAAACGATGAATTTAAGAAAATAATGTACATCTTATTTACTGTCAAGATATTACTGCGGATATAGGGCAAAGATCTGGGGACTTTAATATATTAGTTACATTTTTGTGGTTGATTTATATGCCGTTAGCATCGAAAATCCTTAATCCAGCTTTCTACAGAGGTGAGGAACAACTTACGTGATGATCCATACTTAATCATGGTCCTCTGATAGACCAACTCGGCACTTTCTTATTTGGAGTTATATATTCCAAACTGTATTACTGCTCTAATTAGTCATATTATTGTGCATGTTTATTTATGGAGCATTTATAATTATCTTTGATTTAATTTAACATTGCTTCTTATATTAACAATTAATTGTTGCAATTATTTCAAGGCGTAGTAAAGAAGGGATCAAGTTTCCTGTCTACTACAAAGTTACCACATTTAAGAGGTAATTACTTGCGGATCATCCATTTTGTTCCACGATTGTTAAAGCATCATTTCATCGACAGGATATCACATGTTTGCATTGTTTTGATATTATTAAAGTTAAAAATAATGTTCATAATGCCTCTATAATAAGCAGTTCTTTTATTAGTCTTGAGTGTCCTCCTTTACCGATTTTATTTATTTCTTTTAAACAAAAGAATTAAAATATTAAGTAAATATGACATTAGCATGAAACTCTACTAAAAACGAGACAAGGGTAAACATCCTAAAAAAGGTTAACTGCATTTCTGGGCAGTTCCATCAGAGCAACTTGATATAGGTGTTGAATTTCTAGCCTGCATTCAATTACAAGTAAGAAATTAATGACTTAAACAATCAAAGATAGCGCGGATGGTAGTAAAAATTATTTAAATCATGTATGCAAGCTTGAAATTAAGCTTATAATTAATTGTAGTGAACTACAACAACATAGCAAACACCTTCAGTTTACTCGTATGACGCGTTCCGACCTTCCTTGATCATCATCAGAGTACGACGGCAAACTGACCTTGATGACCAAACCTGTGTATATATATATATATATATATATATATATATATATATATATATATATATATATATATAAGATACAACTCTCACCTCTAGTAGTCTCACATACATTGAACTTGACTGGAAATGTCGGCTGCACAATTTCTATGCAGTCACGAACATTAACTATATGCAGCTTTCGCCACATATACATATATAGACAATACAATTTAACAATAATTGATTGCGCGGGTGGTGGTAGCATTGCTTTAAATCAAGTTTGCGATCTTCAAGTAAACACCAATCCCATTGTATTTAATCTGTCGTCAAATAACACAGTAAAACTACCTTCAGTCACATGTACAGAAACGTTTCGACCTTCCATGATCCATCACCAGAGGCTGACGAAAAAGCGAGCAAGGATTAAACTGTCATGCGTATATATATATATATATATATATATATATATATATATATATATATATATATATATATATATATATATATATATAGATATTCAGCTCGCCCTCAGTAGTCTCGCCACCATTGGGCACATTGGAAGCCTACGACAGCACAATTTCTATTCAGTCACAAGCATTAACTTTCGCAGCTTCCACCACACATATATATATATATATATATTTAGGTAATACAATTAAACAATCAATGATTGCACGAGTGGAGGTAAAAATTCTGTAAATGAATTAATAATTTTAACTAGATGGTTTGTCTATGCTATCCAATAGGTATTACTTGTATGAAGCAAGATTTTCACGCATAATGACTAATTTCATATGTATATACTTTCGATGACCAAATTTGAATACAGCTTGACCGTTTATTAAATCGGGTTTTGCAAAACGCTTTAGTTATTCAAATTTGAAATTGTTGACAGTAATGTATATTGACCGTCTAAAAGAGATTTCACTCGTATTTAGACACCTCTACAAAGCAAAGTTTCACTTATGACCACTGTCAATGTGTGGTAGAAAAGGCAGCTGTCTCCATTTGACCATGTTTACCATGTGTGATTAATTGTCACCTTAATTTTGCTAAATTAGTTACTTATTGCACTCTTAACGCATACACATTTTAAAAATTGCAACAGGATGTGATCAGTCAACATCGGTCAGCGGAAACAGTGCACGGTTTGCCAAAGTTTAGCTACTATTAGCAGGGGGTGCATTTGCTGCTTTTACAGAGTTTTAAACGTTGTCCATAACTAAAGAATTTGTTTAAAACCTGTTAGTTATCATCTGTACCTGAACGGATTGTTTACATTTTGAAAATGTCTAAAAACAAAAAGAGATAGCAATGTTGTTATTGATAATAGCTAACGTAGTCGAGTTGTGTAAGAAGGTGCACGTGATGTGCCTATTCATCACCATAGCGACGGTATCAAGAAGGCCGATAGTTTATCTCTAAGAGATTGACAAAGCTGAAATAGCAAAACGCAGAAAATGATGAAATAACCGCGGTAGTGATGATAACTATACCGTTGTAGTCGATGTTGATACTAACGATAATTTAGAGTTACTGCTAAATTGATCAGGATAATGAGAAGTGAGTTGATAGGAGAACGATGTGGATTAAGTGCAAGACGGCATTGATATTCATAAAGGGAGATGATGATGATGTTGATGATGATGGTGATGATGATGATTATGATTATGATTATGATGATGTTGCTGCTGCTGCTGATGATGATGATGGTGTTGAAAATGAGAGTGAGTTATATGAGAATAGAGTCAGTAAACTTAGTGTCGGCAATAATTATTATAAGGCTGAAAACAAGATAAAGAGTTAACTAAAACGATAAAATTATTGGAAAAAATTAAAGGTGGATGATGATTTCAGGACCTATGAGCTAGTGACGATAATTGTAACGCGGTTGATAATGGCAGTATTTTTATGTATAAACTATTTAAAGAGTACCAATATTAATCCTTGAGAATACGTAATTGATGCTGATTAACAGGGGAATTGCGACCTGATAAAAAGATGAAGATGATGCAGAAAATAATAAAGGTGATAATGTTGTTATTGTTGCAGATGATGATAATGATGATGATGATGATGAAAATACTGTTAAATATTTTAATTATAATAATCAACTTTAGATTACCTTGACAACAAATAATTACTTTTCTTGCCACTAACTGTGCCAAACGCAGTTGGCAGATAAAGAAGGACAGATGAATAGCAGACAAATGAAAAGGTGAGAATGAGAGTCAGAGGAAGATGGCTATTAGAGATAAGGATATATTTCAGTTGTCTTGGTGACAACAGAACAATATAACTGAAATTGTGAAGTAAGTAACAAATTTTATTGCAATTGAATATTTTTTAAATAATCGTTCATTTTTAAAATTTTACGCAATTATGTTTTGTAAAATGGATGCTATTTTGCCCTGGTGTCTACTGCTCACAATCGACATGCAGTTAAGTTATTATTGGAAGGTGGAAAATACGTCAGTACTTTCCTCCAGACGTAATTTGGCTAAATATTTCATACATTTGTGAAAGATGAATAATTTGTAAGTATTAATATTCCAAAGACTCTTCCGGCTCTTGTCATTATAATTGTACCCATATTTGCACAAACAAAGAAAACGAATACCGCAGTCAAAATTGTGATGTAAAAAAATCTCACGCAAGAAATAGCTTGACTGCCAATAAAAGTGTTGATTAAAACGATTAAATTACATACTTGCATATATATTAGTTCTTCGCAACAAACAGTATTTAACTGATTAAATTAGAAGTACGTATTAGGTGCTGCGAACCTAGTAACAAATTAGTTCAGTTGTGACCAGAAGGATAAACCAAAGGCAGCATGAACGGAGAGTATAATCTCATGCACATTCGTTTCGTGCTTACTGGCGACTCATCAGTAGGAGCCGGTATAACACCCTTTAACCATTATATATTTTGGTCAAGAATGTGGGATAATGGGACGGTACATTCTTGGCCAAAATAGTGGTTAGGGGCATGTGCTCTCACGGTAGGTGCCAATGAAACATATAATTATACTCCATTCATGCTACATTCATCCTCTAATCCTATTAATCTGATACTAGGTTCGCAACACTAATACATACTATATATATATATTAGCTCTCCGCAACAAACAGAATTTAACTGATTAAAATAGAAATTTTAAATAATTTATAAAATAGGTAAAAGATGCCGGACTTGAGAGAGAGAGAGAGAGAAAGGGAGACACAAAAATCTTGTTTTTAACCAAACATTCGATATAAGAATATTCGAAATATTCGCATGTATTGCCACACTTCCATTTTCTACGATTATCATCTCAATACAATGACATAGTGACTTCAGAAAACCAAACTTGTCACACACACACACCACACACTATATATATATATATATATATATATATATATATAAAGTATGAAGAATAGCAAATTTGGTTTTCACCACTAATAATTTTCGAGTTGGAATTAAAGTCCAATGCACCACCTATACATTTATTGGTTTAAACTATGCATCGTACAATGTATAAAAGGCAATCGATCCAGTAGAACTTTTCCCTCCATATTTGTCCGCGGACTGGGCTCGAACATGGGCACATTTACATCAGAACCTGTGATTCTATCCAATAAGGATTGTGTGTAGCTTGCGGCAGGGTGGATAGAGTCATAGACTCCGAAGCAGACATGTCAATGTACCGGCCCTGTCTGCTGCAAATACTGGACAGTACTTGAAGAGTTCCCAAAATATAGACGAAACCGGTCTACTGGGTGAAACTCCTCTTCTCCATTATACGATATTTAGTTTTAAATGACAAATGTAGACAAATATGCTGATATAATGTAGTCTTTGAATCTCGTTTTAAAGTACATTTAGTATTTATTATTTCATTAAAGCCAAATTGTAATTATTTAAGTCATTTTGATCGTATGATCCCGGTGGAAGGTGGTTGGAAGAATTGTCTTCCGAATAATTTATCTTAATTTTTTGCTTCCTACATCGTATTTTTTATTGAATTAGAATACTGTATTGAAATCGCGCATCGAATATTGATTGGACCTACTCGCGAATTAAGGTTCAACATCAAACAGAAGGTGAAAATTTATTTTACACAATTCGCTATGGAAATCACTGAACATGAGATCAGTTTTGAGGAGATTATTTGTCTTAAACGTATTGTGGGAGCTCAATACTGTCCAGAAGTTTTGAGTCATAGACAAACTTATTTAAATAAACAATTTGTGAGTTTGAGATAAACACGAAGTCCATTTAATCTAGCCACGCGTACATCATGGCTAAATAACCGTCAGTCACACACACGGACTTGTTTTGAAATTCTTCGATTATCGGCGTTATAGTGCGTACGACTGGTTAAATACAATGGGGTTGTTGCTTACTTCAACCTCGCAAACTTGATTTAAAAAATCGTCACAGCAGGACAGTAAATTGACTATCGACAATCGAACAGCACTGAATGCATTAAATGTGGAAAACCAGATACGCGAACCTTCGCAACATATGACAATTAATTTTCGCGTGAAAGACAAGCAAATTCTCTTCTCGATATAGCAACAACATGTATATATATATATATGTAAACGTACTGATGATTTTTCTAAAGATTATGCATAACCATAATCAAATAAATAGATATTCTAACAGCTATTTGAACAATAAAATAAATTATTTTGGTATAAATCTTTTGATAAATGAAATCTGGAGCCAAATAATAAGTAAAATCATAATGAAGAGCAAAGAAAATGGCCCTCAAATATCACTGTTAAATATGTTGTTGGTGCCAAATCTCAAGGAAGAAAGTGATTGACTGAAAAGTACTCGGATAGTTTCTCCGATTAAAATATAAATTTCAAATCAGTCCTCAACACTGTAGGTTATATTTTACCTCAATAACAATTTTTTTAATGAAAATCGGCGAAATATACACAAGCCTGTCCTAAAACTACTTAAAAATAAACGTTTAATATTGAAGTCCAACAAAATGCTTGAAAGGAAAGCGGAAATCTATAGATTAAAGGTGCATACAAAATGATTTTTTGATAAAATTAAGGCAGCATTGAAAATATTATTCCTCCAAGATTTGTGATTTCAACTGTTTTGGCAACACCTCAGTAGTTCATACAACTACCGACTTGGATCATACTACCGAAAAATTATTATACGAACATTGGTAGCGCGGGCGGTGATAATACCTATTTTAACCAAGGTTGCGATCTTGATGTTAAAGCCTGACTTATTATGTGAATAAATTTGTCAGTATAAACTAGGTATTGTATAGTGTGGACCGGTTACGTCCTTATTAGGAATTCATCACTTACTGTCAAGAATTTGTCGCGGACAAGGCTCGAACCCGGGCACGTCTGCTTCAGAATCTGGTGCCCTAACCACTGAGCCAGCCCGCGAACAAATTTGTTTAAAACAATCGTTTGAATCATACATGCTTGCATATATATTAGTTCTCCACAACAAACGGTATTTAGGCGATTGAAGCTCCGACGCTATGAAACTTGGACATTGCATGCGATTCTAGGTTCTATACTAATATTTAGTGGCGACAGATTTTACCATGATAATTTTGAGTCATAAGTTATGACAAATTAGATTAAAGCGGAGTCACGCTGATTGAAATTCGAAACACGCAGTGCTAATTTCTTCAAATCACGTTCAGATTAAGGTTATAAACCATGCTCTTGTCTGTCAGATTAAGATACTTTGGAGCTCCCAGACTTATACACATTAACGGCATTCATTCAGACGACAATGTCAGCTCTAGATTTAAATTGCAAACTGCCAAACTTTTGGTCAATTTGCTCCGAAAACTACGTATTCTGGTTGCTTCACTCCAAGTGATAACAGATAAGATATGAGTCTTGAATGATGAGGGAGTTAAATTAAAATAGCGACTATAATTGTATTATTAAGTAATATAGGCATGTAGGTAAAGCAGCCGGGATGGAAACAACAGAAGTACGTTGGTAACCGTGCCAAATCATTATTTACGGTTTTCGGATGATCAATTTCATTATGATGAATTCCATTAGATGATTGAGTTTGCTCCACCATTCGAGCAGAAATCCGGGACACCAGTTCCTCGAGCTCCGGGATGCCTCTGTGCGGCTTAAATGGTAAACTAAAGAACAGTCTTCGCCAATCCTGACCGATGTGTCGTGCGGTGAGACAAATTGCTCGCTCCAAGGCATTTCCGGTGTTTCTTTCTGTTGTTTGATCGTAGCAGTGAGATTTAAGTTGCCACAAAACGGAAATATGTTACACAGTGATAGGGGAAAAATAAGAATTGAATAGCCAACAAATTAGATAACCAATCTATAATTTAAAATATCGATTTAGCTTATGAAGCTGAAAAATCAGAATAATAAGTGAAAATCCGAGGAGAAATTGCATTCAATTGCTGTCAATGATTATATCTTTAACCAGTTGCACAAACAATATAATCCAGTTTAACAATAATTGTTTGCGCGGGTGGTGGTAACAATTCTTTAAATCAAGTTTGCGAGCTTGAAGTAAACTTCAATCCCATTTTATTTAACCAGACGTCGAACAACGTACGGCTAGCGTGAGTTTATTTATGTTGTTCGACGACTGGATTAAATACAATAATTGGATGTTACTCAAAAGCTTCTAAACATTCGAATATATCAATTTATCAACCAAAGCAACCATGGGATCGCCAAATGAGCATTAAAATCAATTGCATGATAGAAGGTTCAAATATTGCTTCCTTAAAAGCATGAGGAGCACCGGATGGTAACGAACCAAAATGAAACCAGTCCAACTGGCGAATAGAAATGGCGGAATATATTCTAATCATCTTATTAGCCGAATTGTACGTTGTGCGTCGAGTTAAATGCAACGGTATTGGTGCTTATACCAAGCTCGCAAACTTGACTTAAAGAATTGTTATCACCACCCTCGCAAAAAATGGTTGTTTAGTTATTGTTATTAACTGTAGGCTTTTTACCTTGACTAAGCCTCTTATAAAAGACATCTCACCTAGTTGACTAACGTTTGTCTATACCGGGCAAAGAATACGAAAAATGAGCCTCGAACCAGAAATAGACTGTTTATAGTTAAATCGAATTGGCTGGCTGTTTAACGTGAAGACAATCAAAGAACTAAATAAAGTAAATTAAGTTTGCGCACTCGGAATAAACACGAATTCGACATTGTCTCTTGCTCATTTTACAGTTTAATAGCAACCACCTTCAGACTGACGTAGTAATGCGTTAATGCATTTACAATTCATCCTCTAATCCCGGCAGCTACTGCACTAACTGGCGTCAAATCATAATGACGAATAGAAGTTTTTTGAAAAGTTCGGCTGCGTCAGTCAACCAAAGTGGTCTCACATATATTTTACCCTAGTAGGTCGACTGCACACTATTTACACAGCCTCGTTCATAACTCTTTATCGGCTTTTCCTATATTTATGTTAGGTATTATATTGAACAACAACAATTCTAAGCAAGATTGCAAGTTGAATCCCCACGAGTTGTGTTCGCGAGTTGTAGCTTTGCAATATCAGTTTTGCAAAGATCCGATTGACATCCCCATTTTGAAGTACACATCTGTTTCGCCTTTTGTCAGGATGGGTGCGGATTAGTTTCTTTCTTCTGAAGGCATCAACATCGTTCATACTGATCCTCGATAGTCAGTTTTCCGTCGTACTCTGATGATGATGATCATGGAAGGTCGAAACGCGTCAGTGCGTTGCGGCTGGCGGTAGATTGGTTATGTTGTTCGACGTCTGGTTAAATACAATGGGATTGGCGTTTACTTCAAGCTCGCAAACTGGATTTAAAGCATTGTTACCACGACCCGCGCAATCAATTATTGGTAAATCGTTCATACGAACCACTGGAAATGAGGTCCGACCAAATATATATTAACTGGCTACGTTTCGGTTTGGACCTTCCCAAACCATCCTTGGACCTCGAATCACACGTACACAAGTAGATTTTCATTATAGCAGATTTAAGCAAATGTGGTAACCTCGTTCCGAAATCGTTCTATTTATATTTTGATTATTTTAGAGGCCTGTGAATGGTTTGTGAAAGTTCAAACCGAAACGTAGCCAGTCAACGAAGATTAGATCGGACCTCATTTCCAGTGGTTAGTATGAACGATGTGGTTGCCTTTGCAATAAAGAGACGAATGCGCACCCATCCTGATCGAAGTCAAAACAGATGCCTACTTGGAAATGGAGAGGTCAATCGGATCTTTGCGAAACGGATAGTGCAAAGCGACAACTCGCGAACACAAATCGCGGAGATTCAACAAATGAAGCTCGCACTGCGCAATATTTTAAAGGTTATTTATTATACAAACATGAAGATTGCAGGTTTCTCGGAACAGTCTAGAATTTCATAACATTGTAGATTTTGCTCCGTTTTCTTATATTCGGTTAATAAAGAAATGTACAAGTTTTAGTTTTTCAAGTTTTGTGCATTTTTAACTTAAATTTAAAGAAATAAGGAATCTATTTAAGCATAAATGTATTATAGGGAAGGTGTACTCATCACAATTTGGAACAGACCATATGCTTTTCGTCAGAACTCACCTCGATTGTAATACCTGCGCACTGTTTACAGTCAATTTGTAGATGAAATCGAAGGTTTTGTTAATCAGTCTCTCTTGCTTTACGCAATTGACTAGATGAAGTACAAGATATTACATTAGAATTTGCATCTGGCGAAAAGTAAATGAATGTTCTTAGTTGAGCTATGTATACCTGTTTTTAAATCCTTAACTACCCCATTTATAGACGATTTCAAATTACTAATAAATACGGTTTTGCTATACGTACGAAAATAGTAACTGAACAGACTATCGTACAGTGGAGAACAGTTTATTTGAGCTAGTAAAGACTGCCGGATACTGCCGGATACTGCCGATTCTTTTACAGTCTTGTGAAACTGCTACGTCATTTAACGAATACTGAAGAAATTTCAAGCGCATCAGTACACCAAACTGATCGAGGATTATGCAACTCAATAGTGTATTGATAACAATTTATTATAAAACTATGTATGCACATTCATTTATCTAGCTGAAAGCTTACGAAATTCCTTAAAAAAGGCAAATAGAAAATTCTACAGGCTAGTGGGCGTCATAACGAATTTTCAGCTTCCAAAAAAGGTCGCATTCGGGTAATTATGGGTGAAGTTATGCAAAAAGGATACTTATAGATATCGATCCAGCGGCTAAGTGATCCATTAGATTGACATCAAAGCGGTGAGTTACAGATTCCGGCCTCAGAAGCATTCCAGGCTGCCGATGACGAGTTTTCCCATACGTCTAAAATGTTTGTTAATTAAATGCAATTTCTGGACAAACTCTGACTTATCAAATTGTGACTCTTTTCCTTAACGACTATATTCCTTCATTAACGCGATTAGGAACTCTAATGAATGGATGAGCACGCCATAAACAATGATAATAATTTTAATTTTTTTAACAAACACAGATTAGGATGATTTAGATGTGTTACAATTCTTTAAATCAAGTTTACGACCTTGATATGAACACCAATCTCATTATATCTGACCTGTTGCACAACATAGTCAAACTAACGTCAGTCACACGTACTGATGCGTGTCGGCCTTCCTCATCATGGCATGACGTCAAACTGACTAGCAAGAGTCAAACATCAATTCACATATAAGTTGTGGAAAATCAGAAATGCGAATCTTACGTGTTGTAGTCTCGCATAAACTGCATTTGAATGGAAATATCGGCTGCATAATTTCTAAATAGTCACTAAAACTAACTTTTTACAACGTTCGCTACATAAATAAGGTATAAAATTAAGCAATCGGTGATTGCGCAGGTGGTGATAACAATTCTTTAAATCAAGTTTTCGACCTTGCTATAAACACCAATCCCACTGCGCGTAACCAATCAATAATTTTGACGGCTAGGAAGCTCCTGGATCTCTATTCATATCCACAAATTATTCAAATTGGCATGACTCATCAAGCACACAGTATTAGAGACCAGTTCACGTTCGTTAGGCCACAGATAATATAGTGTTGCTCTAAATTACATAGCTATTGACGAGAAAGCCTTCTGCCGTTAGCACGATTCAAAACGAGTATTTGGCCGACAATGGTGCAAAATGGCAACACTTTCGAACTAACAGATTTTTGGGAAGAAGCATTTTTGCTTGTATGTCAAATTAAGTATTAAAATATACACTCATCGTCAAAGAACAATCCTTCGATGTCACAAATTCTGGAGCTTTGCACCAAGATATCACAAATTACCTATCTTACACCGTGGCACGTCTTTCACCACAAAAATTTGAATTGCCTAACGGAGAACAGAGTCTTCTTCATAAAATTATAACCTTTAAAGTCTGGGCTAAAACGTTTTCTTAGTTGTGAATAATTGTTTTCAAGAACGGCGGGCCTTATCAAGCCACGCTTGAAAAGAAACGTGATACCATTCACAGCTGGAAGACTTTAAATCAGTTAAATTCCACTTCGCAGCAATACAAGGTTAGGCAGCTGCAATCGCCTCGACCGAATGACGGAGAATGGTTGTAGTCAAATGTAACATGCTTATGCACATATGGTAGTTGGTCTGCGCAATTTCAATTGTAAATCGATTGGTTCGAATCGCGTTAACTAACAGCACGTGGGGTTGCTTCACCTCATGAGTTTGAAATCCGATAACCATCGAAATAGAGGCTTCTATGGCGTGTATAGTTTGAACTAAGCTTGTCGAAGGAATCTGAATTTCCACTAGGCACGCTTTATTAAAACGGATAGAGTTCTCGAGATGTCGTCAGTTTTACAAAGTTGTCAAAGCAACCATTATTGTATTGATGGTCTCAGGGGAGAAAACTTCATAAATATTATGCACGTGTCAGCATATACTGACACGCTGATTACGTTTATTGGCGTCGGGTCTAACACACCGGCGCTGATCGAAACTAAAAAGCCTGGCAGCGGCCTTCACGTGCTCATCACTATACCGGTCCACTTTTCTTGCCCTTGGCGAACTTCGTAGCTGTTCTCTAATCTTAAGATCACATTCTTGGAATATTAATCTTCCTGTACTAAATATACACAATTTCTCTATGTGTGTGCATGCGTATAATGGTTGGAGTCCTTAGCAAATAGCAAATTATCGATCTTCTGTAGTATGGTATGTTTATTCGCTTTTTAGCAGCAAACGATTACATCATCTCAGCAGTAAGCATACACCGTTGACGCGACGTTACGCAACGTTTCATAGTTTAACTGCATGATTTCGGGATGAATTTACAATTGTCCAGTTACAATTTAAACAACCCAAAATTGTACATTGATACCAGTTTTACGTAGGCAGCTGTGAAACACCGAAAATAAATTTCCCAGGCCTAGATTTTATTCCCTGTATTCTGCGTACAACAATGTTACACTGCCCTTACTTCGTTTATTGTGCTGCCGTTGACAGGGCATGGACAGGGTTATGCCTCCACCGCCAACGATTCCACGTTTCCGCGCAGAGACTCTGGCAGACTTTCGGCGTTGTCTTCAAATGAAAGTAAGGAAATTGGCAGAAAAATCGAAAAAAATATTAATAAAGGCGGCAGACATCGAACATTTCTCAACTTGATGTGCTACATTCAAGCTTAGTCTGCGATTTGATATAAGCACCTGACCCATTATGTACATACATTTGTCAGTATAAACTAAGTACTGTTTAGTGAAGAAAAGGTGATTCATTTAGTAGACTGTTTCGTACTTATTGTGGACTTATCACGTACTGGCCAGAATTTGCCGCGGACAGAGCTCGGATTGGACACGTCTGCTTCGGAATCTGGTGCTCTAACTAATGAGCAAACCTTCCGCACAATACACACAATTTTAATTATATAATAACTAATGTAACTTGGTTAGTGTTTTTTACTGGAGCTCATATGGCATCCATTTAGACCCAAAGTTTCAACTAACCATCCCCAATCTGTCATTATTGAACAGACACCACACTACCTGGGGAAGTGGTATTGAAATGGACATTTACATAATTAAATGAACATAGGCTGGGCGGGCGGTGAAAACATTTACTCTAATAAAGGTTGCGAAATTTAAATAAACACCTGACCCATTAAGTACATACATTTGTCAATATAATCTAAGACCTGGTTAGTGTAGAAAAGGCAATTCATCCAGTAGAACGGTTTCGTCCGTATTGGGAACTTATCACGTACTGGAAAAAAAAAAAAAAAAAAAAAAAAAAAAAAAAAAAAAAAAAAAAAAAAAAAAAAAAAAAAAAAAAAAAAAAAAAAAAAAAAAAAAAAAAAAAAAAAAAAACGGTATATATGATATATAGTGTGAGTTAGCATTGAAGTCGCATTGTCGTTGACTTTAGATTATGTTAGCTTCACTATTACAGGTTTTCTCATTCGTCTAGGAGATTGTACCGTCCTATTATTCCACATTCTTCTACCAAATATATAGTGGTTAAAGGGCGTAATACCGGTTCCTACTGATGAGTCGCCAGTAAGCACGAAACGAATGTGCATGAGATTATACTTTCCGTTCATGCTGCCTGTGGTTTATCCTTCTGGTCACAACTGAACTAATTTGTTACTAGGTTCGCAAAACCTAATACATACTTGCATATATATTAGCTCTTCGCAACAAACAGTATTTAACTATAATATATTGAATTGAATGATGTCATTCTTACCGCGAAATGTGATAACTGATATCGATGAAGGCCAGAGTGTATGGTTTAACTGGAGTAACAGGTGTTCGGAAATTGTTGTAATTCTCAATTTGGCTGAACTTTAGCATAAAGTTATATCCATCATGTTGGTATCATTTACCGACTCGGAAACCATAGTGTTAGTCGCCGGTACTCATCGATTTCAAAAAAGGTATCAGTTACTAACACAATAGCCATAGTGTTAGTATCCTTTACAGACTCGGTGTATATATTATATAGTGTGAGTTAGCATTGAAGTCGCATTGTCGTAGACTTTATATGATGTTAGCTTCACTATTGCAGGTTTACACATTCGTCTAGGAGATTGTACCGTCCTATTATTCCACATTATTCGACCAAATATATAGTGGTTAAAGGGCGTAATACCGGCTCCTACTGATGAGTCTCCAGGAAACACGAAACGAATGTGCATGAGAGTATACTTTCTGTTCATGTTGCCTTTGGTTTATCCCTGTGGTCCCAACTGAGCTAATTCGTTACTAGGTTCCTAACACCTAATACATACTTGTACCAGCAGTAGTGTTCGTCAAGGGGGTCCACTTTCCCCTTTTCGCAACTTTCTTTTCTTAGTCGGGCAAAGTTAGTTGCGTAGTTTGGTTTGTTTATGACTAGATACAGTGAAATCCGCAAGGAACCTGTATTGCTGATGTCGCCTTGCCCGAATTCTAAATTTACTCATTGTAGCAAGGTATTCCTCCTCTCTCTCTCTCTCTCTCGTAAATCTCGCTAATAATTTGTCTAAATTCACTTATATACTTTTTTTCACTCCTTATGGTTATAAAGGAGTGGAACATTAGTCACTTTTGACTTTTGTATGGCTGGACATGATGATGATGACATGCATACATACATGAATACATACATACATACATGCATACATGCATGCATGCATACATACATACATACATACATTCATACATACATTCATGCATACATTCATACATACATACATACATACATACATACATACATACATACATACATACATACATACATACGTACGTACGTACATACATACATACATA
>JAQBSW010007663.1:0-39350 GCA_029291075.1 Eudiplozoon nipponicum | reverse complement strand
TACAATGGGATTGGTGTTTACTCGTAAGCACGCAAACTTGATTTAAAGAATTATTAACTACGTTATCGCAAATGTGGAAATGCTTCTTTCACGAATTTATTTGTAGCGCGTATTTTAAAAGAGCGATATAAACTACGCGTAGTTTTTCATGTTTATGCATTATTTGTTCCCATATACGGACATGCGACACTCATGCATAAAATATAATTGGGAAATTTACTTGACAGATATGTGAGTAGACCAATTCTTCGTTATGGTGTAATATAAGCTGCCAACTGGGGAATTGCAACTCTCATCATTTAAATTAAAACTGGTGATTGATATGAGTGATGTTTAAGAAGGGCAATTTGTAGCATTCGTTTGCGACATTCTCAAAAATGTGAGCAATATCAATGCCACACGTCCAACTCTATCTTGTATTGCTAGTGCCTGTTAATTTTTATTCGCATTACTTCAAAATTTATTTCTTTTATCTTCTCAAATGCAGATATGAGGCTCTCACGCCTTATACTATACCGGGTACTGTACAATGCAAATTTTTAATAATCCCAGTTCTATTTATTCATAATGCGTTAGGCTGACAAATAAATGCGTAGGACTCACGTACTCAAACTGTTAAAGGTATATTGCATTAATGGTACCAAACATACGTTAATTTTCGTATTTATTTAATATAACTTTTCAATTTTGGTTTTGTTACCCTCAAAATTTATCTATAACGGTTATTCAAAAAGGATAACTATAAAATGCGCAATTTATTGCATTAATTTAATTTACACTATCAAATGCGGACTTGCAACTTTCACGTTTTAAACTATTACGGGTATTTATCCCATTGAAATATAATATAAGACATTAGTAGCGCTGGTGTATTAAGCGCTTTCGAATGTGGTTTTAGGAATTTTACAAATTAAACTATAAAAGCTGTTGTATTAGAGTGACATAAACAACACGCAATCGCCCGAATACATTTATTGCATTCTACCAAATGTGGGCATATGACTCGCACAAATTTAACTATCACGTGTCATTTATACAAGCGATATGAAAGGATGCAATTCTACGTCCTCAAGTATTAATGATTCTCAAATGCAAATTTTATGCCCTCAAAAATTAAACAATAACGGGTTATGAATATGAATGAATTTAAAATAGACAATGTATATAATTTGTTTAAGTTATTTTTGTAAACAAGTACATGTGAATTTCGCACGATTAATTATTTTACAAATTTTACATGAGTGATTTTTATTTTGCGGAATTTTCCGTTGTCATTTATAATGTGGCCTAAAAATGCGGACATGTTGTTCTCACACATAAAACTAAAAATGAAATTTTTTGCAAGAATCGTATCTAAAATTCACAATTTATACTATTCGTGTTTAATGTGTTCTCAAAGGAGAACTTGTAAATCCAACGCTACAAATTATTACGGGTGTATTGGATGACTGACATGCAAAAAACGAGTAATTTTTAGAATTTATTATCTATATAAGCGAAACATCCAACGTGGACTCTCACGCATTAAACTATAATGTGTACTGTACACGAGTGAATTTTATTACGCACAGCTCGTCGGCTTCATTTATAATATGTTACAAAAATTCGGTCGTGCACTAAGCGCATTAATTTTTAATAGATATTTATTTTACCATTGCGTAAATAGAGAAATTCAACGTCTTCATGCGGGGACATGTGTCAATCACAGATTAAACTGCAGCGAGTGACTTTGATTTATGAAATGGGCAGTAATTCGTAATTATTTTCTAAGAAGAACTGACAATCTTATCTTACGAGGTAAACTTTAACAGGTTTTATAAATGAGTTAAACTTAAAATGTGTAATTCCTGATATTCATTTACTACATTCTTTTTAACGCGGACATGCCATCATAAATTTAATTTAACATTATTGAAATTTTTTTTTGCGACTTTTCTTATTAACATAATATATGCTGTGAAATACGGACAATCGACCTTACAAAAATAAAAAAATAACGGGTATTTTATATAAGTAATATATCAAATATTCGATTCATCATACTCCTTTCTTATCGGCCTTAAAATACTAAGGAAATTTAACTAGAATAATATATTAGATGCGCAAATTGCCGTGTTCTCGTATTTTATGTTTTCAACTGTGTGTATAATATGCTCTCAATTTAAGGCATTGTGTCCTCAAGCCCGAAATTAAAATGGGTATTTTACGTGAATGATATATATGATGCGCAATTCTTCGTATTTGTGTCTTAAATGCTGTCGTATGAAGAGAGGTTTGTATAAGGCCTAAACGCATTCAAGGTAATTTAAATGGGTGATATATGTGATGTACCATTCTTCTAATTTATGCCTTTAAAATTTTTAAATTTGATTTTACCGCTATCATTCATTAAACTGTAAACGCCCCGGCTTCAAGTAAATGCCGTACGACGTTACAAACTCGGTTAAGGTGCTCTGAATAGAGATTAGTTACTGATATGGGGGCCCTTAAGAGGGCCTTGGCGGCGTTCGCGTAAGTTATATATATATGTAAGTTGATGTTCTGTTCCTTGGGTGGACTCTGGTTGTGGTTCCTGCTGTTGTTATCATGTGTGGACAACTTGGTTGAAGTTCTGCATTAATTGGCTCGTCTTGCTGGCTGAAGTGCAACACGGTGAGTCACGAATGTTGCCAATTGTTGGTGAAACAAATCAATATCCAGCGTAGGTATTGACAGCCGACAGCACGCACATGTGTAACACGAGGCAGAACGCAGATACGACCAACTGACTTGCATGGTAAATTACCGTGCTTAAATAGCATGCAATGTGTACTTGCACACTATTGGTTAAACGTGGTTAAACGTGGTTAAACGGCAATTTTGCTTTTTCTCATTGGTGCAACGTAAATAAATTTGAATTTAATTTACGCAATATGTCGGCGATTGATTTGTGTCGTTACAACACTTTCCTCTCTGAAAAAAAAGAAAAAAAATTCCTCTCTGCGAGGCTAGATAAGAAATGCATGACAGAGTTCGAACCAAGTTAAGCAAAAATATGATGAACCATAAGTGCTGGGCTTAAATATGCTTGTTGGTTGCTTCAACAATGATATGATGCCAGGTAACCACTAGGAATTGCTACACAAATTGTTAGCTCTAGCAGTGTAAGTTTTTGGAGCCGCAGCGTGAAGATTTCGAGGTAAATCGCCTCTGAATTTGCCAGGTTTAAGTTAAAACCTAAGCAGGTTGGATCGTTGTCAATGTGTTTGTATACGACCAAAGGAGCTAGAGTGCTCGACGTTGTGGTCATGACATTTGTAGAGTGGTCTTTGTGCAATTGATAAAGTTGAGATATGCATTGAAAGTGGCCTGTACCATGATATGAAGCTGATCACTACTTAGTGTTGCTACACGAAAGCGTTAGCTCTAAGTAGCTGGTCATACCAAAATAGGCAGTGTAATGTCATGTGTGAGAAATACATTATAATGTAAAAATATATACATTAAAATCAAAGGTAATTGCATAAAAATATGTACACGAACATTGCCTCAGAGATGGCATAATACCAAAGAACTGTTCAAAAATGCTACACAATTGTTAGCTAAGAACAGGTGGTTATGCCACGTGAGACAATTACTAAAAATTAACGTAAAGTTAAAAAAAATTTTATAGTTAATGTAATGTTTAAAAAAATTAATTACGCGTTATACAAAGCAGGTTGAGATTGTGGGCAGACGGAGCCTGAGACGTGTGTAGAAGGTTGAACGCTCTCAGGATCAGGTGGTTCGATAAACGGTTTTAACCTGTCTATGCTTACTGATGTCGGTGTAGCGCCTTGCATAATGATGAAGTATTTTGGCTGTTTTAGTAAAATCGGGTAAGGACCGCGATACTTGGGTTGTAGTGGTGCAACAGCAGTATTGTTGCGAACGAGTACTCTCTTGCAGCTGTGGAGCTGTGGGTGAACGAAGACTGGACGAGGCGTGTGTCTCGGCTGCTGTTCAGACATGTTACCGAAATGAAGTCGAAGGCGGGTAGCTTCGTTTTGTGGGTCATCTTGTGCCGGTAGTAGACGTGGGAGCTGACTAGGCAGGCGTAGATCCATGCCATACAAGAGTTGTGACGCAGACGTTTTAATGGATTCTCGAGTACGGGAACGTATGGCCAGCAGAACTAAAGGTAGTGCATCGACCCAGTTGCCATTAATGGACGAGGATGCTAAAGCTGCTTTGAGTTCCCTATGCATTCTCTCTACCATGCCATTAGCTTGGGGATGGTAGGCAGTCGTCTGGCGTAAGATGCATCCCATGTACCGCAAGGTGGTTTTGAAACGATCAGATGAGAAGCAAGTGCCTCTGTCCGTGATGATCTCATTGGGAACACCATAATTGGATATCCATGCAGAGATAAAACCGTTAGTTACTTCGTCTGCAGAAATGGTGCCAAGAGGTAATGCCGCAGGCCACCGTGTAAATCTATCGATCATAGTTAGAAGGTAGCTGAAACCTTGAACCTTTGTCAGATGAACTATGTCGATGTGGACGATGGCTAGGCGAGAAGTAGATCGAAAATGTTGCAACTTAGAACGAGTGTGTCGTGTGATCTTGTTTTTCTGACAAATAGCACACTCTGAGACCCATCGTTTAACATTCTGCCTAAGTCTGTGACCCCAGAAACGATCTGTAAGAAGTCGGACAGTCGCTTGGCTTCCTGGGTGAGAAATTGAGTGAATTGAATCGAAAACCTTTCTCTGAAGGCTGGTCGGCAGAACTGGCTTGTTGGGCTGCGTACCCGTGAAGTAAACAATTGGTAAGCCTTCCCACAGACGGCATATGAACTTGGTTGGGTGACGGGCTATTGATCTTTGAATGTGAATGTCACCGCGTTGTTCAGTTCGCAGGAGAGTTGGCGTTAGTGCAGGTTCACTGAGTGCCACGGAGTTGACAGTGAATGGTGACGGCGAAGGTGGTTGTAGAGAGACGTCTGGCCTAGACAGGGCATCTGCAATGAAGTTCTGTTTGCCCTTGACGTGAAAGACGTCAAATTGCCATTCGCTTAGACGAGAAAGCTGTCTTTCCACTCTGGCAGGGTACTTGGCGATAGATGAAGTTGCGTTTCGAAGTGCGCTAACTAGTGGTGCATGATCTGTGAAAACAACAAATCTGCTACTGCCAATGATGCTGATAAAATGGCGCACTGCGTCGTGGATGGCGAGAAGTTCTCGGCCGAAAGTGTCGTACCTCGTTTCTACTGGTTGGAGAGTACGCGAGTAGAAACTGATAGGCTTCCGAACTCCGTCGATCTCTTGTTCCAAAGTGGCTCCAATAGCGAATTCAGAAGCATCTGTCGTGAGTAGAAATGGCTTTTCAAAATCTGGATGCGTTAGCATTGTGGCATTTGCTAACGAGTTGATGGCAAGTCGAAGTAATTCCTCGTCTTCGGATGACCAAGCAATGATGGAATTCTTGCTAAGTCCTTTTCGGTTCCGCAGGTGCCTGCACAAAGGATAAAGTTGTTTTGAAAGGCCTGGAAGGAACTTGCGATAATAGTTTAGTACTCCCAGGATTTTCTGCAAATCGCTCAAAGTCCTTGGTGACTTGATATTCTTGATTGAATTCGTCTTTGACGGCAACGGTTGAATACCTTGGGCCGTGATACGATGCCCTAAGAAGTCGACGGATGAAGTTGCAATCTGCGTCTTGTCACAGTTGATCTTGAGTCCGTGGTTGGATAAGCGTGAGAGGACATTTCGTAGATGTTTCGCATGAGATTCTAGATCTGGACTGAATACCATAATGTCATCTAGATATGACATACAATAAGCAGAGTCGTCGCGAAGTATGTTGTCTATGAATCTTTGAAATGTCTGAGTAGCACACTTGAGTCCAAAAGGCATGTAAAGATATTCAAAAAGGCCAAATGGAGTGATGACTGCAGTTTTCTCGATATCCTCTGGTGCTACCGGTATGTGATGGTACGCTTGTCTGAGGTCAATCACTGAGAAGAAATTGCTGCCGTTGAGTTTTTCAAGTAAAGTGTTGATATTTGGAATAGGATATGCATCAGATTTTGTCACTGAATTTAGCTTACGGTAGTCTCCACAGGCTCTGTACGATCCGTTTGATTTTGAGACTAAGTGCAGTGGTGACGCCCATGAACTTTTCGATGGTCTGTTGATTCCCTCTTCCAAAAGCCTTGAGAATTCTTCTTGGGCAGCTTTCAGCTTAGCAGGAGCCAGTGGTCGCTTCTTGAGTGCAATGGGTTGTCCTTCTGTGACGATATGATGCATCGTGTTGGAGACTCGTAGCTCTGACTTGTTAAGATCGAAAAGCGATTTGTATTTTCGAAGAGCTGCTGATATCTCTGCTGAATGATGCACTGGGGTTGGCTGAATGACCTGTAACTCCAAACGCTCGGAGGCAAGTGTCCAAAAGCTTTGTTCAAGTCCGGTGGAGGGGTCGATGATCTTTTGATTGGCAAGATCAACAATGAGCCGAAATTTTAGAAGGAAATCAAGGCCTATTATATTATGTGAGACCTTGGCAATGATGAAGTTGTGGGAAAATTCACGTCGTAGACCTATGTTGAGTGTGCGGTATTGGCAGCCATAAGTTGGTATGGG
The DNA here is from genome assembly GCA_029291075.1 of Eudiplozoon nipponicum. NCBI lineage: Eukaryota > Metazoa > Platyhelminthes > Monogenea > Mazocraeidea > Diplozoidae > Eudiplozoon > Eudiplozoon nipponicum. Next base: position 32,748 of record JAQBSW010007663.1, on the reverse strand, counting down.
CTCGCCTGTAGCTGTTGCGAGAAGAACGCCTAGCGACATCTCGGCCATTGAATCACCTTTGAGAACTGAGACTGCCGCACCTGTGTCTACGATGTACTCTTCGCCAGTTTTGAAATCAAGAAGGTGCAGAAGTTCGTTTGGCTGTTTGGCCGGGTCATGCAAACAAGTAGGCTGGTGATTGAGACCGGCATTGTCTGTTTGGTTCTCTATGTGAAAAATTCGGCGTGGACGAAAAGAGTCGACAGGGATGTCGGATTGTAGTTAGCTTCTTCCCTGTAGCGCCGTTGATGCCGTTGATGTGCAGAAAGTACGGTCTTCTACTTCCTGCGCCAGACGTTTCCCGATACTGATGCACCCTTGTGCCTGCGGTCTGTTGTCCTCTCCGTCAGCTGTGGAAATTGACACTCATTCGGAAATTCTTCGGAACGACAAAGACAAACTTGGCAAGCATAAAAAACTTCTGGTGGTTATGACACCAGTTCTTTGGAGCATATTTATTAAATGATTGCGGAGATCTCGATCGCCGCCTACCATTATAATTTGACTTAGAAACGAATTTTGGTCGAGCATTCACATGATTTATCTCCGATTTGGTAATGGCCAATCCTTCTAGAACTTTGGACATGTTCGCCACTGTTCTCTCTAAGGAGGAGATTCTATCATCTTGCGGGGGCGAAGAAAAGGATGATGGATTCACTTTGGGTTCCAAAACCCTATATTCTAACTCACATCTCTCAGATAAGTCATCTATAGAGAGAGTGTTGGGGAGCTGTCTGGCAAAGAGTTTTAATGTTTGGGGAAGATTGTTAATAAAAACAACCTTAGCCTCATGGTCAGAAATGTTGGTTTTATACCAACGTTTCCGTAATTCCCTCAGTATTTCTATGGGGCCAAGATTTGGCATATCTAACTGCGCATGTTTGTTTATTATCTGCTCAGTTTCAGTGGGTCCAAGCAAGGATTCTACCTCGTTTTGTAGGCCCAAAATGGGATTAGGTAGCTTCCTAATGGCCTCAAGCTTAGGATAAATCCGTCGCTGCAATTCAGAAGGTAGTTTAGCAAAAACCTTCGACAGTTTTTGATGACTGTCATAATCAGGAAACGGGGAGAAAGCGGAGTCTACGCGCATAAAAATAACTCACTATCTCCATCCCAAACAGGAACATCAATATCTAAAATTGGACCTGACATTTTAACAATCTTACGGGATCTTAAAAGCATAAATTAAAAGCAATATGAAAATATATAAATATACTTTAACGAAACGCTTACCCACAAACAGCTTCCACAGTTGAATAAGAGCAGAACAAAAAGTCACTGTTTCCAAAAATCCGAAGTTGAGTTGTTGAGTACGTACGGTGCCGTTTTGTACGTAGAAAAGATGAACAAAGGACCCGTTGGCCTTTGATGCCGATGTGTTATTATTATCCCCACAAATCCACGAATATATACCCAACAGATTTCCCAGAAATCCACAATCAGGGTAAAGAAAACACAAATGTCAATCTATTATTATATCCCCCAACACAAACCACGAAATATATATATATACCCAAAAAAATTCACAGATGGCCACGATCACGGTAGATAAAACGCAAATCTTAATCGATTTTTATCCCAAATAGATGAAAAAGGAAGTCAATTTTATTTATACCAAAAAAATCAGAACAATAATCAATATCCTGGCGCGGTCGCCAATTTTGTAAACGCCCCGGCTTCAAGTAAATGCCGTACGACGTTACAAACTCGGTTAAGGTGCTCTGAATAGAGATTAGTTACTGATATGGGGGCCCTTAAGAGGGCCTGGTAATGCGTTCTCTTGAAGTCTTCAGAGTTGAAGATGTCCTAGAGCCTTGGGTGGACTCTGGTTGAGTTGTCGCTCCCGTGGTTGAGCTGTGATCGCGTTGTGGATGGTGTCCTGCAGGTCCTGCACTCAATTGGCTCGTCTCTCCGGTATCCCGCAACAAGATGAGTCACGGATGTAGTTAGTTGTTGGTGAAACTATCAAATCACCAGCGTAGGTATTGACAGCCGACAGAGCGCACACGTATTGACAGCCGACAGAACGCACACGCGTGAAGCAGGTAGAAGGCAAATGCCACAACTGACTTGCATGGTAAATTACCGTGCTTAAATAGCATGCAATATGTGTACTTGCATACTATTGGTTAAACGTGGTTAAACGTGGTTAAACGGCAATTTGCTTTTTTCTCATTGGTGCAACGTAAATAAATTTGAATTTAATTTACGCAATATGTCGGCGATTGATTTGTGTCGTTACAACACTGTAAACGCCCCGGCTTCAAGTAAATGCCGTACGACGTTACAAACTCGGTTAAGGTGCTCTGAATAGAGATTAGTTACTGATATGGGGCCCTTAAGAGGGCCTTGGCGGCGTTCGCGTAAGTTATATATATGTAAGTTGATGTTCTGTTCCTTGGGTGGACTCTGGTTGTGGTTCCTGCTGTTGTTATCACGAGTGGACAACTTGGTTGAAGTTCTGCATTAATTGGCTCGTCTTGCTGGTTGAAGAGCAACACGGTGAGTCACGAATGTTGCCAATTGTTGGTGAAACAAATCAATATCCAGCGTAGGTATTGACAGCCGACAGCACGCACATGTGTAACACGAGGCAGAACGCAGATACGACCAACTGACTTGCATGGTAAATTACCGTGCTTAAATAGCATGCAATATGTGTACTTGCATACTATTGGTTAAACGTGGTTAAACGTGATTAAACGGCAATTTGCTTTTTTCTCATTGGTGCAACGTAAATAAATTTGAATTTAATTTACGCAATATGTCGGCGATTGATTTGTGTCGTTACAGAGTTGTTAGAATTTTAAACACCCGGGTTGGAAATAAGTGCCGTGCAACGTTGCAAGAGGAAGACAATACAGAATTGTCCCAGAACAGTTACTGTTGGTGGCCTTTAACGGGACCTTCAATGCGTTCACCGCAAAATGACTTGGAAGTAAAGTATGTTGCAGTGTTTAGAAGTATTTCTAGCTCTTGCTCTGTATGATGCGGTTGGCTGGCTGGCGTCCCTTTTTTGTGGATGCACCGGAATATGTAGAGTTGTCGAAATCAGATGTGAGTTGCTGTTCGAAGGCTTAGAAATGTATTATTGAAGTTCTACTACAACACCGTGGTGGATGACAAAGTTAAGAATCCGATTAATAGAGACCCATTACGTATGACTAGTTGTGCAGCCAAAAGATGATAGGCGTGACTGAAGATTAATCGAGAAGGTGGCACAGCGTGGTAAACGCTAGTCCAGTAGTGGCGTAGGTAGACAGGCAAGTGGAGAGAGCGACAGTGATTACACGTAGCGAACAGAGCAGAAGTGTGTTACATAGTAATTGCACCGTGCTTATATAGGTGCGAAGCTGCATGCCGATAGTCAATGAAATTTTTTCATGGTTTAATTGTTTAAGTGTATTTAAATTTGAATTTCATTTTGACAATATGTCGGCGAACTAATCTGAGCCGTTACATCACTTTCCTTTCTGAAAAAAAAAAAGGTCAAAAGTAAATAATGCAAATGTTAAACCCAGTTAAGAAACTGGTTATTATTCTACCCAAATTTAATAAAAAATATACGATAATGCTGGGTTGGTACATAAGTGTTGATTGGTTCAACTATGATATTGTAAAATGCCCCGGCTTCAAGTGAATGCCGTACGACCTCATAAAGTCAGTTAGGTCCCAAGATGGCTGAGTCTAGTACTATTGGGCCGCCTATTAGGGCCGGTATTGCGTTCTCCAGCAAATGCCGAGAAAGTTAGTTAGTGTAGCAGTGTCTAGAAATACTCCTAGACACTAGGGACCAACTGTAGTTGACTGGCTATTGTTTCTTCTGTTGTGGCGTTTACATCAGCGGAAAGAGACTGTGTGAAGGCTGACTATTTTCTTGTTGAAGATCTGCGACAACACTGTCGTAACTGGCACACGTGAACGTTCAACAAGTATATGTTGCTGCGTCCCACTAGTTGTGCTGCGGCAAGATTGGCGTGACTGAAATTGACTCTGCGTGTGAAGCAATTTCAGAAGTCAGCGTAGGTTAAAGCTCAGTATGACAGGAGACAGCACGCACACGTAGTGCAAAGAAGTAGGCAAACGTGAAACCTGACTGGAATGGTAAATTAACCCTGTTTATATACTCTTGAAAACGAAGCTCGCACGCTATTGTTTAACGGCAAATATCGCCTGTTTTAATTGGTGCCAGGCAAAGTAATTTTGAATTTCATTTAAGTAATATGTCGGCAAATTGTCCTTAAACTGTTACATCAATTTCCTATCTGAAAAAAAGAAAAAAATCATCTCGGCGAAGCTTAATAAGAAATGTAAGACAAAGTTCAAAGCAGATTAAGCAACTGGTCATTATTTTGCTCATAGATAAAAAATATACCGTAAATGCTGGGCTGAAGTATGCTTGTTGGTTGCTTCAACAATGATATAATGCCAAATAACCACTAGAAATTGCTAAACAATGTTTTAACTGTAGTGACCGGTCATACCACGAGGAGCAAAATAGAGCAGTATAAGGTTTAAGAGCCGCTGCGTAAGGATTTCAAGGTAGATTGCCACTGAAGTTGAAACCTTGGCAGTCTGGACCACCGTCAATGTCTTTGATTACGACCAAAGGAGCTAGTTTGTGCTCGACGTTGTGGTCATGATATTCGTAGTGGTTACTGTGTAACTTATGCATTGAAAGCGGCCTGCATTGTGATATGAAGCCGATAACTATTTAGTGTTGCTGCACAAGGCGTTAGCTCTAAGTAACTAGTCATACCATTATATGCAGCTTTAGCTCAGGTGTGAGCCATACGTTACAATGTAAATAAATATATACATCAAAATCAATGGGTAACGACAAAAAATGTACTCGAATATAACCACAGAGATGGTATAATACCAAAGAACTGTTCAGGAATGCTACATAATAGTTAGCTAAGAACAGCTGGTTATATCACGTGGGACAAGTGAGTGTTAGAAAAGTAAATGAATCATGTGGATTAATAGAAGTCACGTTGCCTGACATAGGGCGCAAGTGGTGCGCATGATGTTAAAAATTTTATACGTAGAATAACGAAAAATTAATGTTAAAAAATATCAGTTATAAGTTATGCAAAGCAATCTATAGCTAGAGTGAGATTTTAGGCAGATAGAGCCTGAGACGTGTGTAGAAGGTTGTATGGTTCCAGGATCAGGCTTAATGATAATGAAGTATTTGGGCTCTCTGAGCAAAACCTGGTAAGGACCGCGATACTTGGGTTGAAGTGGTGCAGCAGCAGTGTCTTTGCGACCGATTACTTTCTTGCAGCTGTGCAGCGATACTTTGGTTGTAGTGGTGCAACAGCATTATTGTTGCGAACGAGTACTCTCTTGCAGCTTTGGAGCTGTGGGTGAACGAAGACAGGACGAGACGTATGTCTCGGCTGCTGTTCAGACATGTTACCGAAATGAAGTGGGAGGCGGTTTGCTTCGTCTTATAGGTCATCCTGTGCGGGTAGTAAACGTGGGAGCTGACTAGGCAGGCAAAGATCCATGCCATACAAGAGTTGTGACGCAGAAGTTCAAATGGATTTACGAGTACGGGAACGCATTGTAAGCAGAACTATGGATAGTGCATCGACCCAGTTGCATTGATGGACGATGATGCTAAAGCAGCTTTGAGTTTCCTATGCATTTTCTCTACCATACCGTTAGATTGGAGATGGTTGGCATTCATCTGGCGTACGGTACATCACGTTAGGTGGTTTTGAAACGATCTTATGAGGAGCATGTGCCACTGTCAGTGATGACATCATTAGAAACACCAAAATGGGATATCCATGCAGAGATAAAACCATTAGTTACTACGTCTGCAGAAATGGTTCCAAGAGCTAATGCCGCAGGCCATCGTGTAAATCTATCAATCATAGTTAGAAAGTAGCTGAAACCTTGAAACTTTTTCAGATTAACTATGTTGATGTGGACGATGGCTAGGCGGGAAGTAGTTCGGAAATGTTGCAACTTAGAACGAGTGTGCCGTGTGATCTTGTTATTCTGCCAAATGGCACACTCGGAGACCCATCGTTTAGAGTAAGAAAACTTTTCTCTGAAGGCTGGTCGGCAGAACTGGCTTGTTGGGCTGCGTACCCCTGAAGTAAACATTAGGTAAGCTTTCCCAGAGAAGACATACGAACTTGGTGGGGTAACGGGCTACTGTTCCGTTCGCAGGAGGGATGGTGTTAGTGCAGGTTCACTGAGTGTCACGTAGTTGACAGTGAATTGCGACGGCGAAGGTGGTTGTAGCGATATTTCTAGCCTGAAAAGGGTGTCTGCAATGAATTTTTTTTCGCCCATGACGTGAAAGTTGTCGAATTGCTATTTGCTTATACGTGAAAGCTGTCTTTTCATTATTGCAAGTTACTTCGCGATAGTTGAAGTCGCGTTTTGATGTGTGCTAATTAATGGTGCATGATCTGTGAAGATAACAAATCTGCTGCCGCCAATGATGCTGATAAAATGGCGCACTGCGTCGTGGATGGCGAGGAGTTCTCGTATCTTATTTCTACTGATTGGAGAGTACGCAAATAGAAACTGATAGGCTTCCGAACTCCATCGATCTCTTTTTCCAACGTGGCTCCAGTAGCGAATTCAGAAGCATCTGTCGTGAGTAGAAATAGATGTCGAAAATCTGAATGCATTAGCATTGCAGCATTTGCTAACGAGTTTATAGCGATTCGAATTCATTCCTCGTCTTCAGAAGACCAAGTAATAATGGAGTTCTTCCTAAGTCCTTTTCGATTTCGCAGGTGCCTAAACAAAATATGATTTCTCTTGAATGCCCTGGAAGGAAATTGTGTTAGTAGTTCAGGACTCCCAAAAAATTCTGCAACTCGCTAACAGTCTCCGGTGACATGATATTCCTTTTTGAATTCGCCTTTGACGGCAAAGGTTGAATATAATATGGCGTGATACAATGCCCTAGGAAGTCCACAGATGAGGTTGCAATCCGCGTCTTGTTACGGTTGATCTTGAGTCCGTGGTTGGACAAGTGTGAGGAACCATTTCCTAAATGCTTGGCATTAGATTCGAAGTCTGAGTTGAATACCATTTTGTCATCGAGATATGGCATACAATAAGCGGCGTCGTCACGAAGTATGTTGTCCATGAATATTTGAAATGTCTGTGTAGCATACTTAAGTCCAAAAGGCATGTAAAGATATTTGAAAAGGCCAAATGGAGTGATGACAGCAGTCTTTTAATATCTTCTGGCGCTACCGGGATGTGGCGGTAGGCTTGTCTGAGAACAATCACTGAGAAGAAATTGCTGCCGTTGAGGTTTTCAAGTAAGGTGTTAATATTGGGAATAGGATATGCATCAGATTTTGTCACTGAATTTAGCTTACGGTAGACTCCACAGGCTCTGTACGATCCGTTTGATTTTGAGACTAAGTGCAGTGGTGACGCCCATGAACTTTTCGATGGTCTGATGATTCCCTCTTCCAAAAGCCTTGAGAATTCTTCTTGGGCAGCTTTCAGCTTAGCAGGAGCCAGTGGTCGATTCTTGAGTGCAATAGGTTGTACTTCTGTGACAATATGGTGCATCGTATTGGAGACTTGTAGCTATGACTTGCTGAGATCGGAAAGCGACTTGTGTTCTCGAAGAGATGCTGATTTCTCTGCTGAATGATGCAATGGGGTTGGCTGAATGACCTGTAACTCCAAACGCTTGGAGGCAGGTGTCCAAAAACCTTGCTCAATTCCGGTGGAGAGACCGATGATCTTTTGATTGGCAAGATCAACAATGAGCCGAAATTTTAAAAGTAAATCAAGGCATATTGTATTGTGTGAGACCTTGGCGATGATGAAGTCGTGCGTAAATTTACGCAGTAAACATATGTTGAGTCTGCAATACCGACAGCCATAAGTATGTATAGTCTCTCCGGTAGCTGTTGCGAGTAAAAGGCCTAGTGACATCTAGGCCATTGAATCAACCTTGAGAACCGAGACTGCTGCAACTGTGTCTACGATGAATTCTTCGCCAGTTCTGAAATCAAAAAGATGCAGATGTTCGTTGGCTGGTGATTGCGACTGACAATGTCAGTTTGGCTGTCTATGTGGCATTTTCGGTGTGGACAGATTGTAAATGATTAATTCCTACTGGCGACGTTGATGCCGTTGATGCACAGACAGTACGGTCTTCTACTTTCTGCGCCATATGTTTCCCGATCTTGATGTTCCACTGCGTCTGTTTTCTGTGGCCTTTCCCGTCAACTGTGGAAATTGGCAATCATTTGGAAATCCTTCCGAACGGCAAAGACAGACTTGACATGAATAAGAACACTTCTGGTGATTAAAGCACACGTTCTTTGGCGTATATCTGTTAAAATATTACGGGGATCTAGATCGCCGCCTTATGTTAGTTTGTGTATTGGATGTAAAATTAGGTTGAGCGTTCACCTGATTTAGCTCGGATTTCCCTATGGCCAATCCTTCTAGAACTTTAGCCATGTTCGCTATTGTCCTCTCTAAAGAGGAGATCCTATCATTCTGCGGGGAATGATAAAAGGATGACGAATTTAACTTAGGTTCCAAAATCCTAAATTATAACTCGCATCTCTCATGTAAGTCATCTATGAGAGAGTGTTATGGAGCTATCTGGCGACCAATATTATTGACAAGGGGAGATTGTCAATAAAAAAATCTTAGCCTGATGATCAGAAGTATTGGATTTATACCCACGTTTCCGCAATTCGCTTAAAATCTCAATGGGGCCAAGGCTTGGCATGTCTAACTGTGCATAGTAATTTATTATCTGCTCAGTTTCAGTGGGACCCAGAAAAGATTCTACTTCAATTTGAAGGCCAAAAATGGGATTACGTTTTTTCTTAGTGGCCTCAAGCTTCGGATAAATCTGTTGCTGCAATTCTGTAGGTCGTTTAGCGAAAACATTTGACAGTTTTTGATGACTGTCATAATCTGGAAACGGAGAGAAAGCGGAGTCTACGCGCATAAAGAATAGTTCGCTATCTGCATCCCAAACAGGAACATCAATATCCAAAATTGGATCTGACATTTTAACAATCTTATTGGATCTTAAAAGCATAGATTTATAAGCAAGATGAAATGTATAAAAATGATGTGAAATTAAACGCTTACCAAAATCGGCCTCCACAGTTAAAAGAAAATCTGCTTCCACATTTGAAACTGGCGGGATGAACACAAAACACAGATGAAATTAGTTCTTTCACAAAATCACAAGTCACAGTTCTGTACTTTCGTAATTAAATAATGTGATTTCACAAAATCAAAAAATATCTGCGTCCACATTCCAGTTTGGCACACGAGATCACAAAGGTGTTCGGTTTTGTACGTAAGTGGAAAAAATTGAATAGAACATCTTCCCTCAAAAAATTTATTAACAAAAAAATTGCCCACAAGACCTCGACTTAAGAAAAATTCACAACCAGGTAAAATGCGGTATATGATAACGTCAATTTACTGTACTCTCAAAAATAAAATGAAAAAGAAACACTGTCAATTGTATTTATGCCAAAAGCTATGTGATTTGCTAATATCTCTAAAAAAGGTTGTTCTCAGTTTCCTGGGGCGGTAGCAAAGCCGTACGTCGTCACAAAGTCAGTAAGGTGTCAAGGATGGCTGAGTTTATGTATCGTTGGGGGCCTTTATTAGGACCGGTATTGTGTTCTCCGGCAAATGTCGAGACAGTTATTTAGTGAAGCATTGTCTAGAAATACTCCTAGACACTCGAGATCAGCTCTGGTTGACCGGCTGTTGTTCCTCCTGTTGTGGCGTTGCATTAGCGGCGAGAGACTGTGTGGTTGAATATTGTCTCGTTGAAGTTCTGCTAAACACCGAGGTAACTCACACACGTGAAGGTCCAATAAGTAGATGTTACCCCGTCTCAGTAGTTGTGCAGCAACAAGATAGGCGTGAGTTAAATTCACTCAGCGTGTGAAGCAATTCAGAAGTCAGGGTAGATGAACAGTCAATATGAAAGAAGACAGCATGCACACACAGTGCACAGCAGAAAGCAAGCTTGAAAATTTAAATTAAACACCAATCCCATTGTATTTAACCAGTCGTTGAATAACTTAACAAAACTACAGTCAGTCGCAACGCACTGACGCGTTTCGAACTTCCATGATCATCAGCAGAGTACGACGGAAAACTGACTAGCGAGGATCAAACCGCATTACATATATATGGAAAGCAAAATTAGATATGCGGCTCTCATTTCTAGTAGTCTGCATACATTGTACGTGACTGGAAATGTAGGCTGCACAATTTCTATGTAGTCACGAACATTTGCTGTTTGTAGTTTTTGCCACACATATATATAGACAATACAATTAAACAAAAACTGGTTACGCGGGTGGTAGCAACTATTCTTTACATCAAGTTTGCGACCTTGAAGTACACACTAATCCCATTGTATTTAACCAGTCGACGAGAAACTTAACAAAACTACTGCCAGTCGCAATGCACTGACGCGTTTCAAACTTCCATGATCATCAGCAGAGTACGACGGCAAACTGACTAGCGAGGATCAAACCGCTTTATATATATATGGAAAGCATAGAATGGCCTTTACTCGAGCTTGCAAAATCCGCTCCGTTGCACAATTTCTATGCAGTCACGAAAATTAGCTGTTTGGACCTTTCGTCAATGAATGAATTTCATACACAGCACAAACTTTGATTTGATTTTTAACTGCTTTCGCTCTCTTCTGGCTTTCTTTGGCTCTGTCTACGTTGGCTGTATATACACGCTGATTTTCAGACAAAGTTTGATTATAGAAGATTGCCTTCCGGCACGCCAAACCTTACTTCTGCGTTTCCATGCAATAGTCATATTCCTTTATGTGAATCATATTCATAAGTTTGTAAGTCATTTTGTGTTGACGCCTAAATCTTCAGCATAACTGACGGTGCTTCTTAAAATAAATTTTGCCACATATTGCATCTGATAATCCTCATAACGGTCACTACCAAGGAATCAAGACATCCAGCACGAACCTGTCACAATTTCTAGACATTCGCCTCTGCTATAGTACTCAGGCTATTGATTGCATTACTTTTTCCTTGTGGTGCGTCGCAAGATGTTTGCATCCACTGTCTACCTGACTGCCAGGGAATTTTTATAGCGACCCTTTTTGGTGTGTGGAGCATATTAAATTCTAATAGAGGAATTGTTTAGTTTTCTTACATTAAATTTGTCGTTGTTTTCTTAAATAAAGCTTTGTTAAAATACATTTTTTCCCTGTTTTAATTATGGGCGTTTATGGTTTGCTTTTGTTCACTTTATACTTTTTTTGTTTTTCTTTAAGCTGATTAGTGACGCTCCTACTTTGTGCCAGCCCATTCACATTTGTTTTCATTTATTTATGATTTCTTCTGTATAACTAATGAAAAAAACTATGAAATGCCAAGAATAATTATTTTCATATGTTATATCAAGAAGGATATCAAATTGGCCGCCATGTACTCCGATTGGTTTCTCAGATTTAAGGTCTTCATTTTCGTAAATGTATACTACGGAGAAAATTGAGACGATGAACATTCTCACTCTGATATAATGAATAGAATATAGTAGCAAATTATCAGCAAAGATCTGCATCAGTAGATGGCTTTTCAAATCTATATTAAACCAGATGGCATTAGAGACATTAAAGTTGCATGGACTTATGTAATTTTCAGACGGTTTCATAAAGAAGGTTAGAAAAAAATTGGCATTGCGCGTGTCATTGACGAATAACAGAGTAGAAGCTCTGGAAAATACACAGTATGAAAACTAAATAACATTCAAATTCCAAAGAGTTTGCGGTAGTCAGGTATTTTGGCATGAACGTGAACCGGACATATGAAGCTCATTCACCACTGCGGCAAAAAGTTCCGTCATGAAGAAAACATAAATAACAGCTCGTGAAGAATAGTTGTCTGTTCTGTACAATTGGGCATAGCTAGGTTTCAATCAGCAGGCAAAGGTCTTGTTTGTCCGTGGAAAGAAATATCCTTATTTGATTTATATTCGGAGAAATAGACTTTAGCAATTTATGAGTATAACTGGTAAAGAATCAAATAAGAAATAACTAAGCCTGTGAAATGAAACGAACAGGGGGTAATTAAAAAGCAATAAGAACGCAAGCCTGAACAAATGAGGGTAATAAATCTCTTGCTGATGAAGAGCAATTGCTCGTCGTCAATTTTCATTTTCATAATGAAACACTTGTCGTGGTAAAGAGATGTTGAAAGGTTTTTTAGATTTGACGAAGGAGGTGCAGATGTCAATCCATTGCACATACATAGCAACGCATGTGGAGGGGTAGTGCTGATAAGATGCAAACAAAACACTATTGAGAATTTTCCGTTATCAGGCAGGACAATGAAAACATTGGAGGAAAGAGCAATTGCAGGGATGTGTTTTGAGGTCTATCGAACCTAAGCTATTACATTTTGTTGTGCGTTAGTCCAGATGTCTTGCTTATCTTAGTGGGTGGCATAATGGCCACCTAAGTGGTCAGGATATTAGGTTGAAACAAAAACCTCTTTGTATCACACGACACTGGCGTAAGTTTCACGTTTGAACAAGAGCAGTCAATGTAGTGTTCACAAGAAAACTGCCAAAAGTAGAACGTCTTATTTTGAAAGTATTCCAGAGAAAGTAATCCTAATGATAGAGAGGGTAGAGATTAAAGGATGAACGTTTAAAGCATTATCAGTTACCCTGTGAAGCGGCATGTTATTAAGCCTTTGTCTGAACTTTCCTAACGAGTTTAATGGAAATCGGACTTGAGTTTCATACCCCTCCTTTTTTAAGTCTTTTGTGTGGTAACAATATAAATAAACGTAATTTATTATGGTTGCATACAGCAATTTCGTCGGCTACGCCTTGAATGATGTTGTCACATTAACTTAACAGGTGTGGCTACAAAAAGGAAGCCAAAAGACCCGACGACAGGAATTCTAAAATACTGCAAAGTTCAGCCATTTTGTATTGAATATCAGAGTGCCTGAATAACTGATGTGTCAGCGTTTAGGTTAGAGCTGAAGTATCATCTGACGATCGCGGCATAAAGTTCATAGCGATAGAGAAAAGAATGTTTCATGACAAATTGTCGAACCAGAAAAGAATATAATAAGAAAATCCTATATAGATATATAACTTTCAGACAATGAAAACAATTCCTTAAATTGAAACGAAGTTTAGTGTCCTAGAAAATAATGTGATAATTACACATGATGGAATCTAAAAATCTGATAAGAAAACTTGCAGAAAATAAAAGAAACCATCTGGGAATCAAATTTCTGGAAGTCAACGTATCAGATCAATCACAGTATTCTAACCGCCAAAATAATTCTATGTGTAAATTTGTTGCCTTAGTTTGGTTTGGGTCAATAAAGTTAGCCAGTTAGATTAAGGTAAATATTTGTAAAACTATTTAATAAATTAATATATAGTGGTTAAAGGGCGTAATACCGGCTCCTACTGATGAGTCGTTAGTAAAAACGAAACGAATGTGCATGAGATATTACTTTCCGTTCATGCTGACTTTGGTTTATTCTTCTGGTCACAACTGAACTAATTTGTTACTAGGTTCGCAACGCCTAATACATACTTGCATATATATTATTTCTTTGCAACAAACAGTATTTAACTGTAATATATTGAATTGAATGATGTCATGCCTACCGCGAAATGTGATAACTGATATCGATCAAGGCCAGAGTGTATGGATTTACTGGAGTAACAGGTGTTCAGAAATTGTTGTAATTCTCAATTTCGGTGAACTATAGCATAAATTGATATCCATCAGTTTGGTATCATGTACCGACTCGGTAACAATAGTGTTAGTACCATGTACCTTTTCGTTTACAATAATGTTGTTATCGGTTACTAACACAATAGCCATAGTGTTAGTATCCTTTACAGACTCGGTATATATATTATATAGTGTGAGTTAGCATTGAAGTCATATTGTCGTTGACTTTAGATGATGTTAGCTTCACTATTACAGGTTTACATATTCGTCTAGGAGATTGTACCGTCCTATTATTCCACATTCTTCTACCAAATATATAGTGGTTAAAGGGCATAATACCGGCTCCTACTGATGAGTCACCAGTAAGCACGAAACGAATGTGCATGAGATTATACTTTACGTTCATACATACATTAATTAATAATTCGTTTTAGTGGTTGATCAAACATGCATGATGACTATGGTTTGTAAACATGTTATGTAACTAACATAACGTTTCAAACCATATTGTACATTTTTATCTGAACTAATAGACCTATTAATTCTATCGAAACTAATCATGTTTACTACACATTATGGAATTTAAAAACAAATTAAGAATTTCTATCCTACTCAATTTTATTTATATTATAAGCTCAATTATAAATCATCAGAATTACCATTTCATATTTTTTCAATTCTAGTGTAACACGCAGGTCCGCGTTACAACCCTACGATGTTTAATTTTGACAAATATAGTTCTCTTTAAGGTCAAATAGTCTAACTCTGTTTATACACGATATTTCTTTTAACTAAGATTTTAGCCACAATCTCTGTTATTTTCAAGCAGTTTTAATTGAGATTTCTTGAACTGCAAATTTTGTAATTAATAGGGTTTTGTTTAATAAATATATACACTTGTAAACGCCCCGGCATCAAGTAAATGCCGTACGACGTTACAAACTCCGTTAAGGTGCTCTGAATAGAGATTAGTTACTGATATGGAGGCCCTTAAGAGGGCCTGGTAATGCGTTCTCTTGAAGTCTTCAGAGTTTGAAGATGTCCTAGAGCCTTGGGTGGACTCTGGTTGAGTTGTCAATCCCGTGGTTGAGCTGTAATCGCGTTGTGGATGGTGTCCTGCAGGTTCTGCACTTAATTGGCTCGTCTCTCCGGTATACCGCAACAAGATGAGTCACGGATGTAGTTAGTTGTTGGTGAAACTATCAAATCACCAGCGTAGGTATTGACAGCCGACAGAACGCACACGCGTGAAGCAGGTAGAATGCAAATTCCACAACTGACTTGCATGGTAAATTACCGTGCTTAAATAGCATGCAATATGTCTACTTGCACACTATTGGTTAAACGTGGTTAAACGGCAATTTCGTTTTTTTCTCATTGGTGCAACGTAAATAAATTTGAATTTAATTTACGCAATATGTCAGCGATTGATTTGTGTCGTTACAAAACTTTCCTCTCTGAAAAAAAATGAAAAATAAAATTCGTCTCTGCGAGGCTAGATAAGAAATGCATGACAGAGTTCGAACCAAGTTAAGCAAAAATATGATGAACCATAAGTGCTGGGCTTAAATATGCTTGTTAGTTGCTTCAACAATGATATGATGCCAGGTAACCACTAGGAATTGCTACACAAATTGTTAGCTCTAGTGGACGGTCATAGCACGTGAGGCAAAATAGAGCAGTGTAAGTTTTTGGAGCCGCAGCGTGAAGATTTCGAGGTAAATCGCCTCTAAATTTGCCAGGTTTAAGATAAAATCCTAAGCAGGTTGGATCGTTGTCAATGTGTTATGTATACGACAAAAGGAGCTAGAGTGCTCGACGTTGTGGTCATGACATTTGTAGAGTGGTCTTTGTGCAATTGATAAAGTTGAGATATGCATTGAAATTGGCCTGTACCATGATATGAAGCTGATCACTACTTAGTGTTGCTACACGAAAGCGTTAGCTCTAAGTAACTGGTCATACCAAAATAGGCAGTGTAATGTCATGTGTGAGAAATACATTATAATGTAAAAATATATACATTAAAATCAAAGGTAACTGCATAAAAATATGTACATGAACATTGCCTCAGAGATGGCATAATACCAAAGAACTGTTCAAAATGCTACACAATTGTTAGCTAAGAACAGCTGGTTATGCCACGTGAGACAAATACGAAAAATAACGAAAGGTTAAAAAAATTTTGATAGTTAATGTTAATGTTTAAAAAAAATTAATTACGCGTTATACAAAGCAGGTATTTGAGGTTGTGAGCAGACGGAGCCTGAGACGTGTGTAGAAGGTTGAACGCTCTCAGGATCAGGTGGTTCGATAAACGGTTTCAACCTGTCTATGCTTACTGATGTCGGTGTAGCGCCTTGCATAATGATGAAGTATTTTGGCTGTCTGAGTAAAATCGGGTAAGGACCGCGATACTTGGGTTGTAGTGGTGCAACAGCATTGTCATTGCGAACGAGTACTCTCTTGCAGCTGTGGAGCTGTGGGTGAACGAAGACTGGACGAGGCGTGTGTCTCGGCTGCTATTCGAAAATGTTACCGAAATGAAGTCGAAGGCGGGTAGCTTCGTCTTGTGGGTCATCTTGTGCCGGTAGTAGAAGTGGGAGCTGACTAGGCAGGCATAGATCCATGCCATACAAGAGTTGTGACGCAGACGTTTTAATGGATTCACGAGTACGAGAACGCATGGCAAGCAGAACTAAAGGTAGTGCATCGACCCAGTTGCCATTAATGGACGAGGATGCCAAAGCAGCTTTGAGTTCCCTATGCATTCTCTCTACCATGCCATTAGCTTGGGGATGGTAGGCAGTCGTCTGGCGTAAGATGCATCCCATGTACCGCAAGGTTGTTTTGAAACAATCAGATGAGATGCAAGTGCCTCTGTCCGTGATGACCTCATTGGGAACACCATAATGTAAGAAGTCGGACAGTCGCTTGGCTTCCTGGGTGATAAATTGAGTCAATTGAATCGAAAATTTTTCTCTGAAGGCTGGTCAGCAGAACTGGCTTGTTGGGCTGCGTACCCGTAAAGTAAACAATTGGTAAGCCTTCCCACAGACGGCATATGAACTTGGTTGGGTGACGGGCTATTGATCTTTGAATGTGAATGTCATCGCGTTGTTCAGTTCGCAGGAGAGTTGGCGTTAGAGCAGGTTCACTGAGTGCCACGGATGACCAAGCAATGATGGAATTCTTGCTAAGTCCTTTTCGGTTCCGCAGGTGCCTGCACAAAGGATAAAGTTGTTTTGAAAGGCCTGGAAGGAACATGCGATAATAGTTTAGTACTCCCAGCTTTTTCTGCAAATCGCTCAAAGTCCTTGGTGACTTGATATTCTTGATTGAATTCGTCTTTGACTGCAACGGTTGAATACCTTGGGCCGTGATACGATGCCCTAAGAAGTCGACGGATGAAGTTGCAATCTGCGTCTTGTCACAGTTGATCTTGAGTCCGTGGTTGGATAAACGTGAGAGGACATTTCGTAGATGTTTCGCATGAGATTCTAGATCTGGACTGAATACCATAATGTCATCGAGATATGACATACAATAAGCGAAGTATGTTGTCTATGAATCTTTGAAATGTCTGAGTAGCACACTTAAGTCCAAAAGGCATGTAAAGATATTAAAAAAGGCGAAATGGTGTGATGACTGCAGTTTTCTCGATATCCTCTGGTGCTACCGGTATGTGATGGTACGCTTGTCTGAGGTCAATCACTGAGAAGAATTTGCTGCCGTTGAGTTTTTCAGGTAAAGTGTTGATATTTGGAATAGGATATGCATCAGATTTTGTCACTGAATTTAGCTTACGGTAGACTCCACAGGCTCTGTACGATCCGTTTGATTTAGAGACTAAGTGCAGTGGTGACGCCCATGAACTTTTCGATGGTCTGATGATTCCCTCTTCAAAAGCCTTGAGAATTCTTCTTGGGCAGCTTTCAGCTTAGCAGGAGCCAGTGGTCGCTTCTTGAGTGCAATAGGTTGTCTTTCTGTGACGATATGATGCATCGTGTTGGAGACTCGTAGCTCTGACTTGTTAAGATCGAAAAGCGATTTGTATTTTCGAAGAGCTGCCGATATCTCTGCTGAATGATTCACTGGGGTTGGCTGAATGACCTGTAACTCCAAACGCTCGGAGGCAAGTGTCAAAAAATGTTGTTCAATTCCTGTGGAGGGGTCGATGATCTTTTGATTGGCAAGATCAACAATGAGCCGAAATTTTAGAAGGAAATCAAGGCCTATTATATTATGTGAGACCTTGACAATGATGAAGTTGTGGGAAAATTCACGTCGTAGACCTATGTTGAGTGTTCGGTATTGGCAGCCATAAGTTGGTATGGGCTCGCCTGTAGCTGTTGCGAGAAGAACGCCTAGCGACATCTTGGCCATTGAATCACCTTTGAGAACTGAGACTGCCGCACCTGTGTCTACGATGAACTCTTCGCCAGTTTTGAAATCAAGAAGGTGCAAAAGTTCTTTGGGCTGTTTGGCCGGGTCATGCAAACAAGTAGGCTGGTGATTGCGACCGGCATTGTCTGTTTGGTTCTCTATGTGAAAAAATTCGGCGTGGACGAAAAGAGTCGACAGGGATGTCGGATTGTAGTTGGCTTCTTCTCTGTAGCGCCGTTGATACCTTTGATGTGCAGAAAGTACGGTCTTCTACTTCCTGCGCCAGACGTTTCCCGATACTGATGCACCCTTGTGCCTGTGGTCTGTTGTCCTCTCCGCCAGCTGTGGAAATTGACACTCATTCGGAAATTCTTCGGAACGACAAAGACAAACTTGGCAAGCATAAAAAACTTCTGGTGGTTATAACACCAGTTCTTTGGGGCATATTTATTAAAGGATTGCGGAGATCTCGATCGCCGCCTACCATTATAATTTGACTTGGAAACGAATTTTGGTCGAGAATTCACTTGATTTATCTCGGATTTGGTAATGGCCAATCCTTCTAGAACTTTGGCCATGTTCGCCACTGTTCTCTCTAAAGAGGAGATTCTATCATCTTGCGGGGGTAAAGAAAAGGATGATGGATTCACTTTGGGTTCCAAAACCCTATATTCTAACTCACATCTCTCAGATAAGTCATCTATAGAGAGAGTGTTGGGAGCTGTCTGGCAAAGAGTTTTAATGTTTGGGGAAGATTGTTAATAAAAACAACCTTAGCTTCATGGTCAGAAATGTTGGTTTTATACCAACGTTTCCGTAATTCCCTCAGTATTTCTATGGGGCCAAGATTTGGCATAACTAACTGCGCATATTTGTTTATTATCTGCTCAGTTTCCGTGGGTCCAAGCAAGGATTCTACCTCGTTTTGTAGGCCCAAAATGGGATTAGGTAGCTTCCTAATGGCCTCAAGCTTAGGATAAATCCGTCGCTGCAATTCAGAAGGTAGTTTAGCAAAAACCTTCGACAAATTTGATGACTGTCATAATCAGGAAACGGGGAGAAAGCGGAGTCTACGCGCATAAAAAATAGCTCACAATCTCCATCCCAAACAGGAACATCAATATCTAAAATTGGACCTGACATTTTAACAATCTTACGGGATCTTAAAATCATAAATTTATAAGCAATATGAAAATATATAAATATACTTTAACGAAACGCTTACCCACAAACAGCTTCCACAGTTGAATGAGCGCAGAACAAAACGTAACTGCTTCCAAAAATCCGCAATTGAGCCTGTCGAGTACGTACGGTGCCGTTTCGTACGTAGGAAAGATGAACAGAGGCCCCGTTGGCCTTTGATGCCAATGTATTATTATTTTCCACAGTTGAATGAGCGCAGAACAGTAACTGCTTCCAAAAATTGAAATTATCCGCAATTTAGCCTGTCCAGTACGTACGGTGCCGTTTTGTACGTAGGAAAGACGTACAGATGCCCCGTATTATTATTATTATACCCTCCAAAAAAAATTCACCACAAATCCACGAATATATACCCAACAAAATTCCCAGAAAACCACGATCACGGTAGAGAAAAACGCAAATGTTAATCGATTTTTATCTTAAATAGATGAAAAAGGAAGTCAATTTTATTTATACCAAAAAAAATCAGAACAAAAATCAATATCCTGGCGCGGTTGCCAATTTTGTAAACGCCCCGGCTTCAAGTAAATGCCGTACGACGTTACAAACTCGGTTAAGGTGCTCTGAATAGAGATTAGTTACTGATATGGGGGCCCTTAAGAGGGCCTGGTAATGCGTTCTCTTGAAGTCTTCAGAGTTTAAGATGTCCTAGAGCCTTGGGTGGACTCTGGTTGAGTTGTCGCTCCCGTGGTTGAGCTGTAATCGCGGTGTGGATGGCGTCCTGCAGGTTCTGCACTTAATTGGCTCGTCTCTCCGGTATACCGCAACAAGATGAGTCACGGATGTAGTTGTTGGTGAACTATCAAATCACCAGCGTAGGTATTGACAGCCGACAGAACGCACACGCGTGAAGCAGGGAGAATGCAAATTCCACAACTGACTTGCATGGTAAATTACCGTGCTTAAATAGCATGCAATATGTCTTCTTGCACACTATTGGTTAAACGTGGTTAAACGTGGTTAAACGGCAATTTTGCTTTTTTTCATTGGTGCAACGTAAATAAATTTGAATTTAATTTACGCAATATGTCGGCGATTGATTGTGTCGTTACAACACTCTCCTCTCTGAAAAAAAAAATATTCCTCTCTGCGAGGCTAGATAAGAAATGCATGACAGAGTTCGAACCAAGTTAAGCAAAATATGATGAACCATAAGTGCTGGGCTTAAATATGCTTGTTGGTTGCTTCAACAATGATATGATGCCAGGTAACCACTAAAAATTGCTACACAAATTGTTAGCTCTAGTGGACGGTCATAGCACGTGAGGCAAAATAGAGCAGTGTAAGTTTTGAAGCCGCAGCGTGAAGATTTCGAGGTAAATCGCCTCTGAATTTGCCAGGTTTCAGTTAAAACCTAAGCAGGTTGGATCGTTGTCAATGTGTTTGTATACGACCAAAGGAGCTAGAGTGCTCAACGTTGTGGTCATGACATTTGTAGAGTGGTCTTTGTGAAATAGATAAAGTTGAGATATGCATTGAAAGTGGCATGTACCATGATATGAAGCTGATCACTACTTAGTGTTGCTACACGAAAGCGTTAGCTCTAAGTAGCTGGTCATACCAAAATAGGCAGTGTAATGTCATGTGTGAGAAATACATTATAATGTAAAAATATATACATTAAAATCAAAAGGTAACTGCATAAAAATATGTACACGAACATTGCCTCAGAGATGGCATAATACCAAAGAACTGTTCAAAAATGCTACACAATTGTTAGCTAAGAACAGCTGGTTATGCCACATGAGACAAATACGAAAAATAACGTAAGGTTAAAAAATTTTATAGTTAATGTTAATGTTTTAAAAAAAATTAATTACGTGTTATACAAAGCAGGTTATTGAGATTGTGGGCAGACGGAGCCTGAGACGTGTGTAGAAGGTTGAACGCTCTCAGGATCGGGCGGTTCGATAAACGGTTTCAACCTGTCTATGCTTACTGATGTCGGTGTAGCGCCTTGCATAATAATGAAGTATTTTGGTTGTTTGAGCAAAATCGGGTAAGGACCGCGATACATGGGTTGTAGTGGTGCAACAGCATTATTGTTGCGAACGAGTACTCTCTTGCAGTTGTGGAGCTGTGGGTGAACGAAGACTGGACGAGGCGTGTGTCTCGGCTGCTGTTCGGACATGTTACCGAAATGAAGTCGAAAGCGGGTAGCTTCGTTTTGTGGGTAATCTTGTGCCGGTAGTAGACGTGGGAGCTGACTAGGCAGGCGTAGATCCATGCCATACAAGAGTTGTGACGCAGACGTTTTAATGGATTCACGATTACGGGAACGCATGGCAAGCAGAACTAAAGGTAGTGCATCGACCCAGTTGCCATTAATGGATGAGGATGCTAAAGCTGCTTTGAGTTCCCTATGCATTCTCTCTACCATGCCATTATCTTGGGGATGGTAGGCAGTCGTCTGGCGTAAGATGCATCCCATGTACCGCAAGGTGGTTTTGAAACGATCAGATAAGAAGAAAGTGCCTCTGTCCGTGATGACCTCATTGGGAACACCGTAATTGGATATCCATGCAGAGATAAAACCGTTAGTTACTTCGTCTGCAGAAATGGTGCCAAGAGGTAATGCCGCAGACCATCGTGTAAATCTATCGATCATAGTTAGAAGGTAACTGAAACCTTGAACCTTTGTCAGATGAACTATGTCGATGTGGATGATAGCTAGGCGAGAAGTAGATCGAAAATGTTGCAACTTAGAACGAGTGTGTCATGTGATCTTGCTTTTCTGACAAATGGCACACTCTGAGACCCATCATTTAACATTCTGCCTAAGTCTGTGACCCCAGAAACGATCTGTAAGAAGTTGGACAGTCGCTTGGCTTCCTGGGTGATAAATTGAGTCAATTGAATCGAAAATGTTTCTCTGAATGCTGGTCGGCAGAACTGGCTTGTTGGGCTGCGTATCCGTAAAGTAAACAATTGGTAAGCTTTCCCACAGACGGCATATGAACTTGGTTGGGTGACGGGCTATTGATCTTTGAATGTGAATGTCACCGCGTTGTTCAGTTCGCAGGAGAGTTGGCGTTAGTGCAGGTTCACTGAGTGCCACGGAGTTGACAGTGAATGGTGACGGCGAATGTGGTTGTAGAGAGACGTCTGGCCTGGACAGGGCATCTGCAATGAAGTTCTGTTTGCCATTGACGTGAAAGACGTCAAATTGCCATTCGCTTAGACGAGAAAGCTGTATTTCCACTCTGGCAGGGTACTTGGCGATAGGTGAAGTTGCGTTTCGAAGTGCGCTAACTAGTGGTGCATGATCTGTGAAAACAACAAATCTGCTACTGCCAATGATGCTGATAAAATGGCGCACTACGTCGTGGATGGCGAGAAGTTCTCGGCCGAAAGTGTCGTACCTCGTTTCTACTGGTTGGAGAGTACGCGAGTAGAAACTGATAGGCTTCCGAACTCCGTCGATCTCTTGTTCCAAAGTGGCTTCAATAGCGAATTCAGAAGCATCTGTCGTGAGTAGAAATGGCTTTTCGAAATCTGGATGCGTTAGCATTGTGGCATTTGCTAACGAGTTGATGGCAAGTCGAAGTAATTCCTCGTCTTCGGATGACCAAGCAATGATGGAATTCTTGCTAAGTCCTTTTCGGTTCCGCAGGTGCCTGCACAAAGGATAAAGTTGTTTTGAAAGTCCTGGAAGGAACTTGCGATAATAGTTTAGTACTCCCAGTATTTTCTGCAAATCGCTCAAAGTCCTTGGTGACTTGATATTCTTGATTGAATTCGTCTTTGACGGCAACGGTTGAATACCTTGGGCCGTGATACGATGCCCTAAGAAGTCGACGGATGAAGTTGCAATCTGCGTCTTGTCACAGTTGATCTTGAGTCCGTGGTTGGATAAGCGTGAGAGGACATTTCGTAGATGTTTCGCATGAGATTCTAGATCTGGACTGAATACCATAATGTCATCTAGATATGACATACAATAAGCAGAGTCGTCGCGAATTATGTTGTCTATGAATCTTTGAAATGTCTGAGTAGCACACTTAAGTCCAAAAGGCATGTAAAGATATTCAAAAGGCCAAATGGAGTGATGACTGCAGTTTTCTCGATATCCTCTGGTGCTACCGGTATGTGATGGTACGCTTGTCTGAGGTCAATCACTGAGAAGAAATTGCTGCCGTTGAGTTTTCAAGTAAAGTGTTGATATTTGGAATAGGATATGCATCAGATTTTGTCACTGAATTTAGCTTACGGTAGTCTCCACAGGCTCTGCACGATCCGTTTGATTTGGAGACTAAGTGCAGTGGTGACGCCCATGAACTTTTCGATGGTCTGATGATTCCCTCTTCCAAAAGCCTTGAGAATTCTGCTTGGGCAGCTTTCAGCTTAGCAGGAGCCAGTGGTCGCTTCTTTAGTGCAATAGGTTGTCCTTCTGTGACGATATGATGCATCGTGTTGGAGACTCGCAGATCGGATTTGTTAAGATCAAAAAGCGATTTGTATTTTCGAAGAGCTGCTGATATCTCTGCTGAATGATGCACTGGGGTTGGCTGAATGACCTGTAACTCCAAACGCTCGGAGCCAAGTGTCCAAAAGCTTTGTTCAAGTCCGGTGGAGGGGTCGATGATCTTTTGATTGGCAAGATCAACAATGAGCCGAAATTTTAGAAGGAAATCAAGGCCTATTATATTATGTGAGACCTTGGCAATGATGAAGTTGTGGGAAAATCCACGTCGTAGACCTATGTTGAGTGTGCGGTATTGGCAGCCATAAGTTGGTATGGGCTCGCCTGTAGCTGTTGCGAGAAGAACGCCTAGCGACATCTCGGCCATTGAATCACCTTTGAGAACTGAGACTGCCGCACCTGTGTCTACGATGTACTCTTCGCCAGTTTTGAAATCAAGAAGGTGCAGAAGTTCGTTTGGCTGTTTGGCCGGGTCATGCAAACAAGTAGGCTGGTGATTGCAACCGGCATTGTCTGTTCGGTTCTCTATGTGAAAAATTCGTCGTGGACGAAAAGAGTCGACAGGGATGTCGGATTGTAGTTGGCTTCTTCCCTGTCGCGCCGTTGATGCTGTTGATGTGCAGAAAGTACGGTCTTCTACTTCCTGCGCCAGACGTTTCCCGATGCTGATGCACCCTTGTACCTGCGGTCTGTTGTCCTTTCCGTCAGCTGTGGAAATTGACACTCATTCGGAAATTCTTCGGAACGACAAAGACAAACTTGGCAAGCATAAAAAACTTCTGGTGGTTATAACACCAGTTCTTTGGAGCATATTTATTAAATGATTGCGGAGATCTCGATCGCCGCCTACCATTATAATTTGACTTGGAAACGAATTTTGGTCGAGCATTCACATGATTTATCTCCGATTTGGTAATGGCCAGTCCTTCTAGAAGTTTGGCCATGTTCGCCACTGTTCTCTCTAAGGAGGAGATTCTATCATCTTGCGGAGGTGAAGAAAAGGATAATGGATTCACTTTGGGTTCCAAAACCCTATATTCTAACTCACATCTCTCAGATAAGTCATCTATAGAGAGAGTGTTGGGGAGCTGTCTGGCAAAGAGTTTTAATGTTTGGGGAAGATTGTTAATAAAAACAACCTTAGCCTCATGGTCAGAAATGTTGGTTTTATACCAACGTTTCCGTAATTCCCTCAGTATTTCTATGGGGCCAAGATTTGGCATATCTAACTGCGCATATTTGTTTATTATCTGCTCAGTTTCAGTGGGTCCAAGCAAGGATTCTACCTCGTTTTGTAGGCCAAAAATGGGATTAGGTAGCTTCCTAATGGCCTCAAGCTTAGGATAAATCCGTCGCTGCAATTCAGAAGGTAGTTTAGCAAAAACCTTTGACAGTTTTTGATGACTGTCATAATCAGGAAACGGGGAGAAAGCGGAGTCTACGCGCATAAAGAATAACTCACTATCTCCATCCCAAACAGGAACATCAATATCTAAAATTGGACCTGACATTTTAACAATCTTACGGGATCTTAAAAGCATAAATTACAAGCAATATGAAAATATATAAATATATTTTAACGAAAACGCTTACCCACAAACAGCTTCCACTGTTGCTTGATATTGTCCAGAAAAAAAACGAACAGAGGCCCCGTTGGCCTTTGATAACAATGTATTATTATTTCAACACAGAACAGCGTCACTCCTTCCAAAAAATTGAAATTGTCCTGTAGGGATGACGAACAGAGGCCCTGTTGGCCTTTAGTGCCAATGAATTATTATTTTCAACAGCAAGAATAACACACTGCTTCCAAAATTTGAAATTTTCCTTTAGGGAAGACGAACAGAGGCCTCGTTAGCCTTTGAATGCTCACACCACAAATTCACGAATATATACCCAACAAAATTTTAGAAAAGCCAGGATCAGGGTGTAAAGAAAACGCGAATGTTAGTCGATTTATCCCAAATAGATTTTCACAATCACGGTAAAGAAAGCACAAATGTCAATCTATTATTATATCCTCCAATACACACCACGAATATATATATATATATACCCAAAAAATTCAACAGATGACCACGATTTATCCCAAATAAATGAAAAAGGAAGTCAATTTTATTTATACCAAAAAAATCAGAACAATAATCACTATCCTGGCGCGGTCGCCAATTTTGTAAACGCCCCGGCTTCAAGTAAATGCCGTACGACGTTACAAACTCGGTTAAGGTGCTCTGAATAGAGATTAGTTGCTGATATGGGGGCCCTTAAGAGGGCCAGGTAATACGTTCGCTTGAAGTCTTCCGAAGTGAAGATGTCCTAGAGCCTTGGGTGGACTCTGGTTGAGTTTTGGCTCCCGTGGTTGAGCTGTGATCGCGTTGTGTATGGTGTCATGCAGGTCCTGCACTCAATTGGCTCGTCTCTCTGGTATCTCGCATCAAGACGAGTAGGGATTGACAACCGGTAAAGTGCAATATGCGCTGACAGCCGATCGAGCAAATACGCGAAGCAGGTAGAATGCAAATGCCACAACTGACTTGCATGGTAAATTACCGTGCTTAAATAGCATGCAATGTGTGCTTGCATACTATTGGTTAAACGTCGTTTAACGTGGTTAAACGGCAATTTGCTTTTTTCTCATTGGTGCAACGTAAATAGATTTGAATTTTATTTACGCAATATGTCACCGATTGATTTGTGTCGTTACAGTTTGTTATAAATGTCATTTGTGTCAACAACGGATTGGAGTGGCAGATAATTTAAATTGTACGATTACAGGTCATTCAGCCAACCCCAGTGCATCATTCAGCAGAGATATCAGCAGCTCTTCGAAAATACAAATCGCTTTTCGATCTTAACAAATCCGATCTGCGAGTCTCCAACACGATGCATCATACCGTCACAGAAGGACAACCTATTGCACTCAAGAAGCGACCACTGGCTCCTGCTAAGCTGAAAGCTGCACAAGAAGAATTCTCAAGGCTTTTGGAAGAGGGAATCATCAGACCATCGAAAAGTTCATGGGCGTCACCACTGCACTTAGTCTCAAAATCAAACGGATCGTACAGAGCCTGTGGAGACTACCGTAAGCTAAATTCAGTAACAAAATCTGATGCATATCCTATTCCAAATATCAACACATTACTTGAAAAACTCAACGGCAGCAATTTCTTCTCAGTGATTGACCTCAGACAAGCGTACCATCACATACCGGTAGCACCAGAGGATATCGAGAAAACTGCTGTCATCACTCCATTTGGCCTTTTTGAATATCTTTACATTCCTTTTGGACTTAAGTGTGCTACTCAGACATTTCAAAGATTCATAGACAACATACTTCGCGACGACTCTGCTTATTGTATGTCATATCTCGATGACATTATGGTATTCAGTCCAGATCTAGAATCTCATACGAAACATCTACGAAATGTCCTCTCACGCTTATCCAACCACGGACTCAAGATCAACTGTGACAAGACGCAGATTGCAACTTCATCCGTCGACTTCTTAGGGCATCGTATCACGGCCCAAGGTATTCAACCGTTGCCGTCAAAGACGAATTCAATCAAGAATATCAAGTCACCAAGGACTTTGAGCGATTTGCAGAAAATCCTGGGAGTACTAAACTATTATCGCAAGTTTCTTCCAGGCCTTTCAAAACAACTTTATCCTTTGTGCAGGCACCTGCGGAACCGAAAAGGACTTAGCAAGAATTCCATCATTGCTTGGTCATCCGAAGACGAGGAATTACTTCGACTTGCCATCAACTCGTTAGCAAATGCCACAATGCTAACGCATCCAGATTTCGAAAAGCCATTTCTACTCACGACAGATGCTTCTGAATTCGCTATTGGAGCCACTTTGGAACAAGAGATCGACGGAGTTCGGAAGCCTATCAGTTTCTACTCGCGTACTCTCCAACCAGTAGAAACGAGGTACGACACTTTCGGCCGTGAACTTCTCGCCATCCACGACGCAGTGCGCCATTTTATCAGCATCATTGGCAGTAGCAGATTTGTTGTTTTCACAGATCACGCACCACTAGTTAGCGCACTTCGAAACGCAACTTCATCTATCGCCAAGTACCCTGCCAGAGTGGAAAGACAGCTTTCTCGTCTAAGCGAATGGCAATTTGACGTCTTTCACGTCAAGGGCAAACAGAACTTCATTGCAGATGCCCTGTCCAGGCCAGACGTCTCTCTGCAACCACCTTCGCCGTCACCATTCACTGTCAACTCCGTGGCACTCAGTGAACCTGCACTAACGCCAACTCTCCTGCGAACTGAACAACGCGGTGACATTCACATTCAAAGATCAATAGCCCGTCACCCAACCAAGTTCATATGCCGTCTGTGGGAAGGCTTACCAATTGTTTACTTCACGGGTACGCAGCCCAACAAGCCAGTTCTGCCGACCAGCCTTCAGAGAAAGGTTTTCGATTCAATTCACTCAATTTCTCACCCAGGAAGCCAAGCGACTGTCCGACTTCTTACAGATCGTTTCTGGGGTCATAGACTTAGGCAGAATGTTAAACGATGGGTCTCAGAGTGTGCAATTTGTCAGAAAAACAAGATCACACGACACACTCGTACTAGGTTGCAACATTTTCGGTCTACTTCTCGCCTAGCCATCGTCCACATCGACATAGTTCATCTGACAAAGGTTCAAGGTTTCAGCTACCTTCTAACTATGATCGATAGATTTACACGGTGGCCTGCGGCATTACCTCTTGGCACCATTTCTGCAGACGAAGTAACTAACGGTTTTATCTCTGCATGGATATCCAATTACGGTGTTCCCAATGAGGTCATCACGGACAGAGGCACTTGCTTCTCATCTGATCGTTTCAAAACCACCTTGCGGTACATGGGATGCATCTTACGCCAGACGACTGCCTACCATCCCCAAGCTAATGGCATGGTAGAGAGAATGCATAGGGAACTCAAAGCAGCTTTAGCATCCTCGTCCATTAATGGCAACTGGGTCGATGCACTACCTTTAGTTCTGCTGGCCATGCGTTCCCGTACTCGAGAATCCATTAAAACGTCTGCGTCACAACTCTTGTATGGCATGGATCTACGCCTGCCTAGTCAGCTCCCACGTCTACTACCGGCACAAGATGACCCACAAAACGAAGCTACCCGCCTTCGACTTCATTTCGGTAACATGTCCGAACAGCAGCCGAGACACACGCCTCGTCCAGTCTTCGTTCACCCACAGCTCCACAGCTGCAAGAGAGTACTCGTTCGCAACAATAATGCTGTTGCACCACTACAACCCAAGTATCGCGGTCCTTACCCGATTTTACTAAAACAGCCAAAATACTTCATCATTATGCAAGGCGCTACACCGACATCAGTAAGCATAGACAGGTTAAAACCGTTTATCGAACCACCTGATCCTGAGAGCGTTCAACCTTCTACACACGTCTCAGGCTCCGTCTGCCCACAATCTCAACCTGCTTTGTATAACGCGTAATTAATTTTTTTTAAACATTAACATTTAACTATAAAAATTTTTTTAAACTTTACGTTAATTTTTAGTAATTGTCTCACGTGGCATAACCACCTGTTCTTAGCTAACAATTGTGTAGCATTTTTGAACAGTTCTTTGGTATTATGCCATCTCTGAGGCAATGTTCGTGTACATATTTTTATGCAATTACCTTTGATTTTAATGTATATATATTTTACATTATAATGTATTTCTCACACATGACATTACACTGCCTATTTTGGTATGACCAGCTACTTAGAGCTAACGCTTTCGTGTAGCAACACTAAGTAGTGATCAGCTTCATATCATGGTACAGGCCACTTTCAATGCATATCTCAACTTTATCTATTTCACAAAGACCACTCTACAAATGTCATGACCACAACGTCGAGCACTCTAGCTCCTTTGGTCGTATACAAACACATTGACAACGATCCAACCTGCTTAGGTTTTTAACTTAAACCTGGCAAATTCAGAGGCGATTTACCTCGAAATCTTCACGCTGCGGCTCCAAAAACTTACACTGCTCTATTTTGCCTCACGTGCTATGACCGTCCACTAGAGCTAACAATTTGTGTAGCAATTCCTAGTGGTTACCTGGCATCATATCATTGTTGAAGCAACCAACAAGCATATTTAAGCCCAGCACTTATGGTTCATCATATTTTTGCTTAACTTGGTTCGAACTCTGTCATGCATTTCTTATCTAGCCTCGCAGAGAGGAATATTTTTTTTCTTTTTTTCAGAGAGGAAAGTGTTGTAACGACACAAATCAATCGCCGACATATTGCGTAAATTAAATTCAAATTTATTTACGTTGCACCAATGAGAAAAAAGCAAATTGCCGTTTAACCACGTTTAACCACGTTTAACCAATAGTATGCAAGTACACATATTGCATGCTATTTAAGCACGGTAATTTACCATGCAAGTCAGTTGTGGCATTTGCCTTCTACCTGCTTCACGCGTGTGCGTTCTGTCGGTTGTCAATACGTGTGCGCTCTGTCGGCTGTCAATACCTACTCATCTTGTTGCGGGATACCGGAGAGACGAGCCAATTGAGTGCAGGACCTGCAGGACACCATCCACAACGCGATCACAGCTCAACCACGGGAGCAACAAATCAACCAGAGTCCACCCAAGGCTCTAGGACATCTTCAACGCTGAAGACTTCAAGCGAACGCATTACCCGGCCCTCTTAAGGGCCCCCATATCAGTAACTAATCTCTATTCAGAGCACCTTAACCGAGTTTGTAACGTCGTACGGCATTTACTTGAAGCCGGGGCGTTTACAAAATTGGCGACCGCGCCAGGATATTGATTATTTATCTGATTTTTTTTTGGGTATAAATAAATTGACTTTCTTCTTCATTTGTTTGGGATAAATCGACTAACATTTGCGTTTTCTTTACCCTGATCCTGTTTTTTTCTGGGAATTTTTGTTGGGTATATATTCGTGAATTTGTGGTGTTCTTCTTCCCTAAAGGAAAATTTCAAATTTTGGAAGCAGTGTGTTATTCTTGCTGTTGAAAATAATAATTCATTGGCACTAAAGGCCAACGGGGCCTCTTCGTCTTCCCTAAAGGAAAATTTCAAATTTTGGAAGCAGTGTGTTATTCTTGCTGTTGAAAATAATAATTCATTGGCACTAAAGGCCAACGGGGCCTCTGTTCGTCTTCCCTACAGGACAATTTCAATTTTTGGAAGGAGTGACGCTGTTCTGTGTTGAAATAATAATACATTGTCATCAAAGGCCATCGGGGCCTCTGTTCGTTTTTTCCTTTTGTACTGGACAATATCAAGCAACAGTGGAAGCTGTTTGTGGGTAAGCGTTTCGTTATATATTTATACATTTATATATACATTTTCATATTGCTTATAAATTTATGCTTTTAAGATCCCGTAAGATTGTTAAAATGTCAGGTCCAATTTTAGATATTGATGTTCCTGTTTGGGATGGAGATAGTGAGTTATTTTTTATGCGCGTAGACTCCGCTTTCTCCCCGTTTCCTGATTATGACAGTCATCAAAAACTGTCAAAGGTTTTTGCTAAACTACCTTCTGAATTGCAGCGACGGATTTATCCTAAGCTTGAGGCCATTAGGAAGCTACCTAATCCCATTTTGGGCCTACAAAACGAGGTAGAATCCTTGCTTGGACCCACGGAAACTGAGCAGATAATAAACAAATATGCGCAGTTAGATATGCCAAATCTTGGCCCCATAGAAATACTGAGGGAATTACGGAAACGTTGGTATAAAACCAACATTTCTGACCATGAGGCTAAGGTTGTTTTTATTAACAATCTTCCCCAAACATTAAAACTCTTTGCCAGACAGCTCCCCAACACTCTCTCTATAGATGACTTATCTGAGAGATGTGAGTTAGAATATAGGGTTTTGGAACCCAAAGTGAATCCATCATCCTTTTCTTCACCCCCGCAAGATGATAGAATCTCCTCCTTAGAGAGAACAGTGGCGAACATGGCCAAAGTTCTAGAAGGATTGGCCATTACCAAATCGGAGATAAATCATGTGAATGCTCGACCAAAATTCGTTTCCAAGTCAAATTATAATGGTAGGCGGCGATCGAGATCTCCGCAATCATTTAATAAATATGCTCCAAAGAACTGGTGTTATAACCACCAGAAGTTTTTTATGCTTGCCAAGTTTGTCTTTGTCGTTCCGAAGAATTTCCGAATGAGTGTCAATTTCCACAGCTGACGGAGAGGACAACAGACCGCAGGCACAAGGGTGCATCAGTATCGGGAAACGTCTGGCGCAGGAAGTAGAAGACCGTACTTTCTGCACATCAACGGCATCAACGGCGCTACAGGGAAGAAGCCAACTACAATCCGACATCCCTGTCGACTCTTTTCGTCCACGCCGAATTTTTCACATAGAGAACCAAACAGACAATGCCGGTCGCTATCACCAGCCTACTTGTTTGCATGACCCGGCCAAACAGCCAAACGAACTTCTGCACCTTCTTGATTTCAAAACTGGCGAAGAGTACATCGTAGACACAGGTGCGGCAGTCTCAGTTCTCAAAGGTGATTCAATGGCCGAGATGTCGCTAGGCGTTCTTCTCGCAACAGCTACAGGCGAGCCCATACCAACTTATGGCTGCCAATACCGCACACTCAACATAGGTCTACGACGTGAATTTTCCCACAACTTCATCATTGCCAAGGTCTCACATAATATAATAGGCCTTGATTTCCTTCTAAAATTTCGGCTCATTGTTGATCTTGCCAATCAAAAGATCATCGACCCCTCCACCGGACTTGAACAAAGCTTTTGGACACTTGCCTCCGAGCGTTTGGAGTTACAGGTCATTCAGCCAACCCCAGTGCATCATTCAGCAGAGATATCAGCAGCTCTTCGAAAATACAAATCGCTTTTCGATCTTAACAAATCCGATCTGCGAGTCTCCAACACGATGCATCATATCGTCACAGAAG
>JAQBSW010007662.1:0-39362 GCA_029291075.1 Eudiplozoon nipponicum | reverse complement strand
CATGTTTTCGAGATTCAATTAAACACGTATCCAATTGTATGCAACTAGTCGTCGAACAGCATAACGGAACTACTGCCAGTGGCTGGGCGAATGGTTAAATATTATGGGATTGGTGTTTGCTTTAAGCTCGAAAACTCGATTTAAAGGATTTTTACCACCACTCGAGAAATCAAATATTATTTAATTGTTTTGCAGGTTTACTTATTTGTATAAGAGATGGTACGTCCTAATTCCCACATTCCTAATACATATATGTAATGGGTATGAGGCGTAATACCGGCTCCAACTGATAAGTAAGCTCGAAACAAATGTGCACATGAGATTATACCTTCTGTTCATTCTGGCTGCGGCATATCCTCCTGTTCATATTTGAACTAAGCTATTAATGGTTGCGCACTGCCTAGTACACAATTGGACTTGTTACCATGTGCATTGTTCAGCTTGTACTGACAGGATAATTACATTAAAATTCGGGCATAATAATTTAATTAAATAAAACTTCCACATATGTCAGAATGACTGTTTTTATATCAACAGATCGGGTGGTAATAGTTGGAGCGGTAGCTCAAAAGCGATGCCAAATAAGCTCCACCAAATTGCATGCAATACGCGGCTTCAATAGTACCGCGAACAAGTCGCGAGAATAAATAAAATATGAATCTGCTTGAATCCCGGCCACCGCAATTATGAAACAAATACTGTCCTAATAATTTATTTCAATATATATAATTTAAATTTCAAGGGAGCATGAACTTACGACCTTTCTTATTTTATAATATCACACGATCTCTTGTGCTATTATGCCCAAATCACTTAATGCAATTAATAGTTAAGAGCGACAAACTTTCAAGCATTTTTTGCTTTCGCTAGATATACAATGTTCCAATTATCCTTGTAGATCTTTCATTATTTTACTGGCAGCATGCCTCTATTGTTGTCATATTTTTCCTATTATATATATATATATATATATATATATATATATATATATATATATATATATATATATGCATAAAACATCATTAGCTAGGTTGATACCAAGTGTATTGGAGTGAAAATTTAGGTTATCTGATCCAATAATATTTTACCACTTTATCGTTTCCTGCACGGCGTAAGGCTGTTTAAGGCAATTAGATCGAGTTATTACGTAAATCTCAGCGTTAATGAACCGGAGGGTTCAATGAAACGTTGGTCGTTGTTCTCTTTGTCCTGACAGCGACGGGCCTGACACTTAGTAACCAAAAGTCATAAAACAATTTATTCGCCTGTGGGTAATTGATCATATTTTTTGTTATCAGCTACACAATCTGACCTGCCAGCATTTTACATCATTGCCAGTACTTCAACAGGCTTATTAAACCACAGAATTATTGAACGCAACTCGGCTAATTGCCCAGGCGAGTAATAAGCAAACATATTTAAATAATATATTCTTACTTGATATGTCGCAAATACAATCTTTTAATGTATTTTCATTCATTCATTATTATACAATTCAATATATGAAGCTTTTCATTGTATTAGTATTCTCTACCACACTTAACTATATATTTTCGTACACATGCAGTCTAATTTTTCAGTTTCAGTTTGATTAAAATTGAAAAAATATTATCTGCAATATTTATTTATGTTGAGTTTTCAAGCAGTTGTTGAGTAGAGAAATAAGCATGGGTGGTCCCTTCTCAGAGAAGAGCAAGTTGGCTCAGTGGTTAGACCAATAAGTTCCGAATCAGACTTGCTCAGGTTCAAGCCCTGTCCGCAGCAAATTGTGCCCAGTACGTGATGAGCTCCCAATTATAACAATACCGGTCAAATGGATGAACTGCCTTTTCTAAGTAATTAATGGGTCAAGTGCTTATATCAAGATCGCATCATTGATTATAATAAGGGTATAAGGCTCTTCTAGAGTAGCACATTTTCAGAATTGGTCGTTATTTCAATTTTTGTAAAATTTAACCAAAACCACAATGATGGTATATTTTACAGGTATGAAGCATGTTATATATAATTAGTTGGCTATGAATTCACATTGCTGATATCTTTATATGAATTTGATTCTATTACTGGTCACAGCTGAACTAATCTGCTACTAAGTTCGCAACACCTAATACATCGTTGCATATATATTAGTTATTCGCAACAAACAGTATTTAACTGTAATATATTGAATTTAACGATGTCATGCTTACTGCGAAATGTGATAACTGATATCGATCAAGGCCAGACTGTATGGATTTACTGGAGTAACAGGTGTTCATAAATTGTTGTAATTCTCAATTTCGGTGAACTATAGCATAAATTAATATCCATCATGTTGGTACCATGTACCGACTCGGCAACCATATTGTGTTAGTACCATGTAACGTAAAGTCCATCCCCTCCTCAACGTGGTACGACGGTGTCAACCATGTCTCGATGGCCGATCGTACATGGGCTAACGGGGCTATGGCGGTGGTGTCACCAGGGCGTGGTGGATTTCCGACCGGCAATCGGATCTCCTATAAAATACCACATGAGCCCGACGACGGCACCATGACTCGGCGTGTGTTCCCCGCCACAAAAGGGTTCAACAGCCACAGGATTACATGGACTCCTGGACAGTACCCCGTACTTCCGAATGGCAAATGAGCTCTCAACAGCCACCGGCAACCATGCAACTTACTGCTGCCTTGCAGACTGCGCTTGGATGTGCAAAGGCTAGAGGTGCGTCCTCGATCAAAAAGCCGAGTGGTGAGGGGACACCACTTGTACCAAATTCCCAAGAAACTCCATGAAATGTGGAGCCGGCTTATCCTCCAAAAGGAGTCAGCCGCAGTAAAGTAAGTAAGTATGTACCCTTTCGCTACTTTAATGTTGGTATCTGCTACTGACACAATAGCCATAGTGTTAGTATTCTTTACAGACTCGGTATATATATTATATAGAGTGAGTTGGCATTGAAGTCGTATTGTTGTTGACTTTAGATTATGTTAGCTTCACTATTACAGGTTTACACATTCTTCTAGGAGATTATTATTATTATTATTATTATTATTATTATTATTATTATTATTATTATTATTATTATTACTACTACTACTACTACTATTATTATTATTATTATTATTATCTCACATTCCTCACCCAAGTATATAGTGGTTAAAGGGTGTAATACCGGCTCCTACTGATGAGTCGCCAGTAAGCCATGCTGCCTTTGGTTTATCCTTCTGGTCACAACTGAACTAATTTGTTACTAAACGAACATTGGTTGCGCGGGTGGTGATAACAATTATTATAATCAAGGTTGCGGTCTTGATATAAACACCTGACCCATTAATTACTTACATGTCAGTATAAACTAAGAATTGTATAGTGTAGAAAAGGCAACTCATCCAGTAGACCGGTTTCGTCCTTATTGGGAACTCATCAAGTACTGGCCAGAATTTGCCGCGGACAGGATACGGGATAGCTCAGTGGTTAGAGCACCAGATTCCGAAGCAGACGTGCCCAGGTTCGTATCCTGTCCGCGGCAAATTCTGGCCAGTACTTGATGAAGTTCTTCTACAAGTTGCTTTCTACACTATACAATGCTGCTACGTATGTAAGATATCAAGACCCTGGCATTATAATAATTTGTTTCTAACCATAACATCTAATACATACTTGCATATATATTAGTTCTCCGCAACAAACAGTATTTAACTGACTCTATTTTTAAAAAAATTACGTTGCACCGTTCAATTGACCCATATTTATTAACAGAATATATAGTAGGATTTGAACGTAGTATTATAGATATTGTCATATGTTAATCTATAACCGGCACCAATTTCTATATTCCTGATATGGTTGCTTTGTGATAAACAAGTAAAAATGTAAAATGCTACAAATTGTCGATCTCGATTGTCATTAGATACATTTTTCTTGTGTAGGTGATATTAGAATGTTATAATTTATCACTAGAGAGGGGTAAATATCGTCATTTTGCAACTTTGTAAGCATAATAATGCCTTATCCATGGATTCTCAGAAATGTTAATACTTGCTATCCAACAGTGATAACTTTCAGAGATAAACAATACGTCTTATCATAAGTCGGAAGTTTAGAAATGTTTCGCGACTGGTTCCATACGGTTGAATTGGTGTTTATACCAAACTCGAAAACTTGATTTAAAGAAATGCTATCAGTGACCGCCCAATCATTACTTGTTGAATTAAATAACATCAATTTATGTAGCCAAAGCTGAGAAAATTAATGCTCGTGCATATTCCGTCATATCCAATGAAATAAAATTTATGCGAGAGAACTACTGGTCAGAGCCGCACATCTAATTTTACTTTGCATATATATGCATTTTGGTTTGATCCTCGCTAGTCAGTTTGCCGTCGTACTCTGATGGGGATTTTGGTAGGTCGGAACACATCAGAGCGTGTGATTGACGCTTGTTTTTCTATATTGTGCGACTAGTTAAATTTAATGGTATGGGAGTTTATTTAAAGCTCACAAACTTGATTTAAAGACTATGCAGGGTCTGTTCACTTATTACCAATTGAGTTCGAAGACCAAAGAGAGGATAATGAAGAAGTTCCTAACGTCACCGGTGCCTATGGAGAATACAAAGTCTGAATGAGTCCTTGGAAAGTGCTATACATTTATCTAAAATCCAAGAAAGAAATATCACACGGAAAATTTGCATATGTATTACCTATTTGAATTATCTAAGCATTTTTTTGAAGGTTTGTTGCGCAATGCGAGCTTCATATGATGAATTTCCGCGAGTTGCATTCGCGGACTGTTGCATTGCACTATCAATTTCACAAAGATCCGATTGATCACCATTTTCCAGCATGCATCTGTTTTGTCTTCGATCAGGCAGGGTGCGAAGGCTTCAACATCGTTCATGCTAGCCATTGGAAATGCGGTCATGCCTAAAAATATAGTTAATTTATCGAAAATGGATATCAAGGAAGACTAAAAATAAATTCTTAATCTCGGACTTAACACTGCAATCCCTATTGATTACGTAACTTGGAATGAAATAATTGCATAAACCGTAAAGATTGCTCAATTCCTCCCAGACAAAGATAAAACTAGGTTTTAAAATTTAAGCCGAGTTGTTATATGAAATGGTTAAGAGCGGAAGTAAGCAGCAAACAAAGATTGTTTAACACCGCATTTCCAATGGTTAGTATGAACGATGTTGAAGCCTTCGGAAGACAGGGACGAATACACACCAAGCCAAAACGAAGACGAAATAGATGCATACGTGGAAATGTTGATCAATCGGATCTTTGTGAAACGGATAGTGCAAAGCAACAATCTGCGAACGCAAATCACGGAAATTCATCATAATGTTAGCGTTCACACGAGGCAGAACCTTGTTTAAAATAATAATCCTTTCATCAGATCACGGTTTCCTTCGTAATGTGCAACCCAACCACGTAACCTCGGGTTACTATTAGGCCGTGAACCAGTAAACAACCACGCATCGCTTTATAATTAAGGCAACTTGACAATGACTACTGACTGACTCCGTTTACACAATTTTGGCCAATCTCTGCCCGCTAAGCTATAACATACAATTGTGCATTAGGCATAGGGCATTTTGTAATAAATTTATTCGAATAGGCCAGATCGATAAACTGAACTCAGCTTGCACTACGTGCTTACTTGCGACTTATTAGTGTTAGCAGATACAACTGACTACACCCGCGACATATTTTGTCAAGTAATGTTGGACAATTGGAAGGCAGAATCACCAATGGTTACGGTTGTTTTCAACTTTATATAAATAATTTTCGGCCTTACTATATCGATGCCAACTCACTGTATATAATGTATATCGTCTCTTTTAATGCGAGCAACATAAAGGTTATCTAGATATCGAGCATGTAAAGGAAACGAAAGACAATGGCTTAAGGAAAGGCTAAATTTCATCAAAATTGAAAATCAAAACCTATTCGGAATACCTGTTACGCCGAATACTGTATATGAAGTTAACTCAATTACAGTTTGAATACTAATTCTTATAGGACTGACGGTAGTTTTTCCATGTAAGTGCCGAATAGTTGAACTTATGCACTAACTGACAGCAGCTTTGCAATGTTGTGCGACTGGTTAGATACCATGAGATAGGTGATTATATGATTTAAAGCGGTTGTAATTACTAGAGGTTTTCTACAACTGATATGTTATATATATATATATATATATATATATATATATATATATAGAATATAGACTTAATATATGTCTACAGATGACTCGTCATTAAGGGCAAACGCATATGTATTGAGATTATAACTTTCGTTCATGTTGACTTTGGTTTATACTTCTGGTCCTGTTCGAACTAGTTCGTTACTAGATACGCAATACCTAATAGGCCATCAATCATAAGACGTCTTGTTTGGAGGATCTGTAGTTTTGCCATGTCAATTTTTTCTAAAACTTTTAAGACATACAATGAAAGAATGGGTTGCCTCGGGCAGTGCTTTGATATTCGATATGAGCTGCATATTTGAAATGTAATACGTGCATTGTTGTTTGACCCACGATGGTCAGTTGTCCAGTGTGTACTGATGATGACACCTGAAGTTAGAAACGCGTTCGTACGGGAAACTGTCTGTGCTGTGCGTGTGGATTAATAAATCGCGATGGATCCATATAACACTTATCTTCGTTCACGCGATCAATGATTTTTTAACTGTATAGATTATATGCATATGGTGCAATTAACAAAAACTTAATTTTCGTAACAAGTTAGAAGTACTGCGGCCAAAATTTCTACTCAAGGACAATTTATGAGGGACTACTAGGGATAAGAGTCACATGTTTTCATTTTGCTTTGCACTAACGATGACCATAGAAGGTCAAATAGGGCGAGTACTTGCAACTGACGTCTGGTAGACTATGTTTGGACTCGGTCAATAAAATGGGATTAGCAATTTTCTCAAGTTAGCAAACTTGATATTAGCAAATGTGATCAACACCGACACAATAAACACTACTCAACTTAATCTCATTAATAAAATGACAAACAAAATGATAACCCCTTATGCCATTTAAATTTAAACTGTAAGTTTGAGGCGAAATATGTAAAGAACAGTAGTCTATTAGGTGGTTTATCTTTCCACTAAATTAATTTTAAGCATGAATATTTTGAAAGTATTTTTTGTTTACGGAGATGCTTTTGGTGTCCAAATAAATGATAAACATTATGAGAACAAGAAATGCATTTGTTTCGTTTTATACAAAAATGAATTCGATAGCCATAATTTATATCATTTTGAAGCAAAAAATTATAAAAACATCCACTTATTATAATTTGTTTCTCACGAAATTGCGCATTATTTTATTTCTCCGTCGAAGCATTAAAATGGAACCTCACGTCCAATACATATTTTGCAAAATTGTTACTTATTGCTGTTCTATTTTACACTTAAATAAAACGTCATTGCCATCTTTCTTTCAATAAATTTTGCCTTTTTACCTCATGTTCAAATCAACTTTGGATAACAAGTTTTAAAATGTTAAACTGTTACAGGTCTGAATAAACAAGCATATATTTCAGTCGGTAAATGAGGGTCTCCTATTTTAAAAGCTATTGTGATTGCAATATAAAATGATCAAAACTCACTAAAGCATGTGTGAGCATGTCGATCACTCCCTCTACCAGATAAACAATCATTCAGATGTTGACAAACAATTTTTACCTGATTATCGGATTATTCTTGTGATTTTTACACGCGTAAAAACAACAGAAGCGCGTAAGAGATGGTAGCATAAGTAGTCAGCATATCTGAAATCCTGTTCTCGTGTTGTTTATTCACGTTGCCAGACAAGACAGTCGTATATATGAATAGGATTACAGGCACGTTTAACAAGCACACTTAATTCTCTGCTGTTTATCTGTGCTTGCAGGCTTTGTTGTGACATTAGTTTACTAGCCCAAGTAAAATATAGGCCTGCAGTCAATTTAAACGCGCTAAAGCGTACGGAGAGTTTATTCTCTTCCTCAAAATAGATTATAAATCAAGATGATGGAGAGTAAACTACTCTTTGGTATTACCTGATCTGTGTTGTGAATAACACAGACTGGATTTCAGTTGTTTTGTTCGCTGGCGATATTTTTGATTCCTTTTTCGGAATCCTTCGTCACATCACAAGTCTGTTAGCTGCTCATTATGTAGCTTGCACGTCGAAAAACCAAAAACGATTTTTACTTGGCATGTAGATGCTATGCTGATTTTTTTCAATTTCTGCACACTTCTACATCCTCTCTGAGTCCCTCCCCCATTTTTGAATGCGAGGACACGACAGACAGCATAACGACAGGCTATTTCTTAAATAGTTATATATTCATTATTTTAGAGAAGAAATATATATATGTACACATATATGTATTAGACATTGTTTACGTTGTTACAAATCAGTTCAAATAAGACCAGAAGGATAAATTAAAGTCAGCATGGACAAAAGGTCTAATCACATATACACACGCGTTTCCTACTTACTGGCGAATCATCGGTGGTAGCCAGTACTACGCGCTATGCCCACTTTATGTTTGATCAAGAAATGTGGGACAATTGGATGTTACAATATGCAAGTATTAAGCATCGCGTATCTATTAACTTCATTTTCGAAAATAAGATCATATCAAAATCTAGGCAAACAGAGATTTTTTCCCACTGACGCGATCTACTTTAACTTACACTTTACTGGCGTATAGGATTATGCGCATTGCCCAAAATTCATTCCATTTCGTCAAGCAATGTGCAGACAAATGACACTCTGACTATACGATGATTGATTTTACAAAACAGTGTTTTATGGGACACTGTTCAGCAAAATAAGAAGAGTCCAAGAATTTTTAAACAGTTTCGTGTAGATAGTTTTGGTATTACTGATAATCCAACCTTATAATGACTCCACTTAACTCAATTTTGATTGCGATACTTGTGATGTTCATAATCTTAAAAATGTTGTGAAACGCTATGCAATTTTCCTCCGAGTTACACTATTCAAAATAAAAACAAACAATTTTTTAAATCAAGTTTGTGTGCTTGAAGTAAACACCAATCACAATGTATTTAACCAGACATCGAACAACATAACAAAACTACCGCCAGTCGCACTCACTGACGCGTTTCGACCTTCCATGATCATCATCAGAGTACGACGACAAACTGACTAGCGAGGATCAACCTGCAATGCATATTTATGGAAAACAAAATTAGATATGTAGCTCTCACCTCTAGTATTCTCGCATACATTAAATTTTGAATCACATATGCATGCTTGCTACGTTGTTCGACGATTGGTTAAATACATTGGGATTGGTGTTTACTTCAAGCTCGCAAACTTGATTTAAAGAATTTTTATCACCACCCGCGCAACCAATTATTTTTTAATTGTATTGTCTATATATATATATATATATATATATAAACACACAATTTGTCTGACCGCATTATGTTAACGATTATTACCCATATCCGCGCAATAAAGGAAGACTAATTTTGTGCATGTTGTTCACATTTATGATCCGCAACATATTGATACACAAATATATGCTTTTCTCGTGCTTATGTCCATCTTTGAATGTTTAGAAATATATTTTTAGCCCTCCATCATTAAGTTTCCCATTTTTTGAACGTGCATAGAAAAGACAGTGAAGCTTTTCTTTTAGGGAATATCATTTCGCCTGCATCTTTTTCATACGTTTGTTCTGTTTAGTTGACTATCTCAAGGGATTTGATGATATTATTATTATTTGATTAATCTTTGTTTATTTAAATTTAAATTTGAAAGTGAAAATAATCTGATTTGCACATTTAGATTGTCCACGAGTTGCTCTTAAGACTGGCTAATCTCACGTTCTTGATCTATGCAAAAACATTGGCAAAATTGACAGTCACAAACAACAGAGCTCCGGGCTCGCTCACTTAAAGTCGAGTTTACTTTTAAATAACTCCACTCTTTCAATTAGCACTCTGTATTTATTATTACAACGTTTCTCAACAACGGATTATCAGAATAGGGATTATGTCAATTTGTCAAAAGTGGATTTTGTATTTCTTGAAAGTGGAAATTCGGAACATGCCGTCATAAGAGAAAGTAGATTTAGATTTAAGATTACATAAACTTATATCAGTGTTTGTAAAGTATTATTGTTAATTGTAAAGTAGCTGAAACATTGTCATGCACTAATGAACCTAAATATGTTACAATTTAAAAAAGAATAAAGAAAAAATAAATGTGTGACTTTGCATGCGTAGGTGATTATTAGATTTGATCCTGGTCGGTCAATTTGCCTCTGTATTCAGATAATAACCAAGCGCACTTCAAACGCATCAGTATAGAAACTGTCAGTACTTCGGCTATGAGATGTGCTAGGTAAAAATAAAATTAACATTTACTTAATTTGAACAAAACTGATTGAATTAAATATTTGTCCACCATGGTATTTAGTGTTGGTTTATTTGTATAACTTTTATGGATACAGCGTAAAGTTCCAAAAGCATTACTATCTTTATTTCTTTTAAATCAAGTTTGCGTTCCAGAAGTAAACACCAATTCAATTTTATTTAATTTGTTAAATACAAAATTGGATTGGTGTTTACTTCATGCTCGCATCCTTGATTTAAATACTTGTTACCGCCACCCGTCCAATCATTGATTGTTCGTATTACCTAAAATCTTTAGACAATGTGCAATCGACATACCAGTCAAGTGCAATACACATGAATCCATTAGATTCTGAAGCAACACGTCAGATTTTCAATATACACATGGACCTTTTGATTGTAATTCAATAAGTTGGCCTTTCGCACGGTTAGGCTGAAAGCCAATAAATGCCGACAAGTGCAACTACCTGATATGTTACAGTCAAATATTGTTTGTTGCGAAGAACTAATATATATGCAAGTATGTATTAGGTTTTGCGAACCTAGTAACAAATTAGTTCAGTTGTGACCAGAAGGATAAACCAAAGGCAGCATGAACGGAAAGTATAATCTCATGCACATTCGTTTCGTGCTTACTGGCGACTGTGCATGAGATTATACTTTCCGTTCATGCTGCCTTTGGTTTATCCTTCTGGTCACAACTGAACTAATTTGTTACTAGGTTCGCAAAACCTAATACATACTTACCTGATATGTGTTCTGCATAAACAAGATTGTTCTCATTTCATTATTTATTAAGGATATTTCGGACACCTGTGTCGTTATTCTTCATCGGTCGATAATTCATCCAAAGCCTGAGAGAGAGAAACAAATAACGTGTTATTGGTCTATTCCGAAATAGTTCAGAAATAGTTCTAATTCTCAATTTCGATAAACTATAGCATGCATTGATATCCATCATGTTGGTACCATGTACCGACTCGGCAACCTTAGTGTCAGTACCATGTACCTTTTCGGTACTATAATGTTGGTATCGGTTAATGACACAATAGCCATAGTGTTGGCATCCTTTACAGACTCGTTATATATATATATATATATATAAAGTGAGTTAGCGTGGAAGTCGCATTTTCGAGACTTTATATGATGTTAGCTTCACTACTATAGGTTTACATATTCGTCTAGGAGATTGTACCGTCCTATTATCCCACATTCCTCACTCAAATATATAGTCGGCAAAGGGCGTAATACCGGCTCCTACAAATGATTCGCCAGTAAGCACGAAACGAATGTGCATGAGATTATACTTTCCTTTCATGCTCTCTTTGGTTTTTCGTTATGGTCACAACTGAACTAATTAGTTACTAGGTTCGCAACACAAAATACTTGTCACCACTGTCGTTTCATGAATTCTGAAATGATGACTGTATAAATAACTTCTTCAAAAAGTCTTTTTTTATTCGTCACCGTTACCCAATGCTAAATCGTGGTCTAGTATTGATAACAGTAGGTTTTTATAGAGTACTCAAACTTATCTGAAACCAAGAATATGTATCTGGTTTCTAAACTTGTACTTCCATCGTAGATTGAAAGAAAAATGCAACATAACGTTAATTCTATACGCCTTACGATGCAATAGAGCAAGACTTGGTGAGAATCAGCTATGGAATACTGTTGCGCAGATGACTACATATTTGCAATTATTTAACGCAAATCGTGTAATTCACACACGAACATGGTTTCTGACTGTCGCACTGTTCTTGCTGCAT
Organism: Eudiplozoon nipponicum; assembly: GCA_029291075.1. Taxonomy (NCBI): domain Eukaryota; kingdom Metazoa; phylum Platyhelminthes; class Monogenea; order Mazocraeidea; family Diplozoidae; genus Eudiplozoon; species Eudiplozoon nipponicum. The sequence continues at coordinate 27,208 of JAQBSW010007662.1, read as the reverse complement.
ATACAGCCACGTATGCTCAGTTAAAATAATTACCAAAGTCATCAATTGAAAAAACCTCTGTTGCTCATTTGATCAGTTTAAAATTGTCACTTCTCAAATGAACGAGGCGAGATTTCCTATTGCCACGTTGGTTTATTTTTAAATTGCCACTCGAAAAGAGGAGTGGCTTTTTACGTGATGTTTCTTAATTGTCTACAGTCATTCTCTCTAAACTGTTATATATATATATATATATATATATATATATATATATATATATATATATATATATATAATTGTATCTGTGTTTGTATTGAAATAGAATAAATTTCTCGTCCTTGACCGTTTCGCAGTTTCGTTTAGTTACTAACCTCTTTTGTACGCTGTGGAGTCCTTCAGTAATATAGCAATTTACCAATGGTGATTAAATGACATGTCCAAATTGTTCCGCCCAAACTGTACGAAACGACCACTTGAATTGGAGGTGTGATACAATGCCTATTCGAGTATTAATGAACCTAGTAACGGGCTTATTGCTTCGATGCGTTTGATAACAATTTGTATAGTTCTACCATAAGAAAACAAATATTGAGAGAAATATCTAACAAAATCCTTTGATATATTTAGCGCAAATATAGTTTGCGGTATGAATATATATGCCAGAACTGTATTTGTGTTGACTGTAATGAATGGAAAACATTACATCAAATTAACTATCGAAAGCAGATTTACGATAATGGAATTCTTGCTTGCACGGGGGCTAATCATACGTTTGGATACGAAATAAAGTTACATACATTTTCATAAAAGCATATTTGTTGATATTAATAAATTGATCAGAGGTTGGTTCCATTCTTTTTGATAACGATTTGCTTTCGAAAACACCGGGAATGCACTAGTGTTTGGCCAAGTGTTAAAACACGAACAATCTTTCGGCTTTAGATTTAAAAATTATACAATAATGTTCGTGGGAAATTCTGACCTGTAGGTGATGAATTCCATATTAGGACGACAATTCTTAGTTTATACTAACAAATAGATGTATTTAATGGGTGAGGTGCTTATATCAAGATCGCAACCTTGAAATTAGTAATTCTTATCACCGCTCACGCTACCAAATTATGTTTGACTGAAATGTCGGCTGAAAAATATGTTCGAAATCTGGATCAAAATATTAAAAAAATATAATTTAATTATTTATAGGCGTTGATGACTGAAGACCCGCCGATTGGTTATTGAATTGCAATAAACAATTAAATAGATTCGGTTGCATATTATCAATGACTTTTAGATTGTTTAACTTAAAGATGTGGGGCGTAACTAATGGATGTTTATTATATTTTCACTTGTATCTTTTTAGATTATATGCGAATCATATATATTTCACGTACTTATTCCAGATGTTGCACGACTAATGTTGTTCTGGAGACTGCCATCAATCTCTGATGATGAGGATGTTGGCGAGGATAATAATAATAATAATAATAATAATAATAATAATAATAATAATAATAATAATAATAATAATAATGATGGTGGTGATGATGATGATGATGATGATGATGCTGCTGATGATGATGATGGTGGTGGAATTTTAAAAATTTTCTAACGTTAGTTTAACTGTTGTGCGACTGGTTACATAAAATAGGGCTGGTGCTTATCTCACTTTCTTAAATTTAATTCAAAGATTTTAAAATGGGTTTGGCTCTATGTGCCTGGTCTCACGGATGTTGTATCAGTTAGCCTGAAATGCATACGAATAATACTGCTTATTCTCGCAAGATGTCATCAGAATAAACTTAATGATCGAAAGGAGGTTACAAGCAAAATAAACTAATACTTTACAACGCACACATTTAGCGGAAATTCTCCACATAAAGTCGTCAGCAAAGAGATTTCAAAGCTGTTCCGTAATAAAACTTCATTTTGAAGTTGAAGCTAAGGTGAAGTTATATAATACGTTTTTTCTACCTTTTCGAATATGAGTTCACCTGCTGTTTACAAATATTTCTATGATTGCAGCTCACGGCACAATCATGTTTATTATTTAGAAGAACTGTAGATCGAATGATGCAACTCAAATATTTAGTAGGATCATTGATGTTTCAGCAGTTCCGTTCCATTAGCTGCTGAGCTCTTTTCACGAAATCAATACAATGCTAATTAAACCGGCGACAATTTGATCACGAATTAATGATGTCATGAACTTTAGCGCCTAAGGTGGTTGGGTGTCACGTTGTTACCAACAACATTAGAAGAGTTTCGTGCGCATAATAAAATTTAATTAGGTATTTCATGCGTGTGATTTTACAACTGTGCCAGCAGCATAAACTTACATTGGCAAGAAATGATAATACAAATAATAATATTAATAATATATTATCATTAGTATTTATTTTATTATTATTTAAAAATTATTATTATTATTATATATATATATATATATATATATATATATATACATATATATATATATATATATATAATATATATGCTTTTATTATTATTGAATTTAAAATTTAAATTTTGACAATTTTGGTGTCGACAGTATGCAAATTAATGTTCAATTCTTAAAATATTTAATTGGTTTTGACAGGCATTGACGGCTATTTAGGCTTGCTTCACTTCTGTTTCTAGCCTGATTGTCAGTTTGAATTAATTTAAAGGGAGCTCTGTCACAAATTATTTGCAGCTTGGGCAGCGAAATTTGCATCAGTGAGCCGAAAATCTGGATATGGTTTTATGTAGGCAATAAATTGTAGGTTGAGGAGCAGTTGTTCACAAGTTTTTCACACTACATTTAAGATTTAGATTTCATTACCATTTCATTAAGTGGGCAAAAATGTACTAATAAATCTTACACAAGTGCCACTTTGGCGAATAACCGGACATTAGGCTAATTTAAAAACAGCAATATTCTGTGCACACGTTTCAAGTGAATAATCTAGATTGCTGATTATGACTATTTGTTGGTTTGTTTGTCTGCCTGTCGTATTGATAGTATATTTGCTCATAAAATGCATTTGTCAGACATATTATTAAAATTTTACGCAACAGGTGACAAGCTGCCAAGTTTACATAATAATTATTAACGTAATAATCTAACACAAATTTGAAGTGTTTAATTGCGCATTTTATTCATTTATGTTTGTTCATCAAGTGGATTTAATCATGTTCCCAGTCTCATGGCGATCCGATACAAATTAATATTTGAATAATAATGAACCCTAGTATGTACGGAATTTCATAAAGTAGAAACCGGCCACGAAATTTACTCATACATAATAAACAAATTTAGGAACAACATATTCTGCCCAAATTAACAGTGGTGAATCCCGAAGAATTCCACTTAAAATAATGTACTGGTAACAAAATGTAGCCCACGTCATTAAAACTGTTCATGATTGCCACTTGTAATTTTTTCTGAATGTCCCGGAATAAGATACGAGGATATTTACACGACTGCAGGAACAGAGGGCACATTAAAGTATATCATGACTGTTTCAATCAAAATTTGCTCTAAGCAAATAGAAATCCACCATTGTAAAATTATTTATGTATAACCGAAAATGACTTACTGTCGATGGGGAAAGTTGACTGCAACTTATTCTGCATCACATGGAGGAACTTATTGGGTTGGAGATTTTGATGTATGATTTCGGGAAGGTAGGCAAATTCTTGACAGTCCATATCAATCATTCTAGAAGTTCCAAAAGCATTCGTCTCAACGTACAAGGAGGCTAGGTAATTATTTATGTACAAAGTTTTTGCGCGGATGGTGATATGCTTTAAAAAAATCATGGTCGGCGCTTTGAAATAAACAATAATTTTATATAATATTAGTTGCAGAGATCTAATATATATGTAATTATGTATTAGGTGTTGCAAACATAGTATCTATTTGATTCAAATAGTACCAGAAGTTTATGCCAAAATCATAGTGACCAAAAGCTATAAACTCATTTGCATATGCTCATTAATTTTGAAGTAAAATTTTATTTTAGATCTATATGTAAAACAGGAATTAAAGCTCTAAATTGAAGATTATATATATATATATATATATATATATATATATATATATATATATATATATATATATATATAGGCATGATTTTAACAAGATAATAATAATATATGTCGAGGCTAATATTTTTTAGAAATACACAAAATATCAGTTCATGTTTTTTATTAACAAATCCATTTTCAAACAGACAGGGAGAAAATGTCCACATGTACAACTTAATCTCTATTTTACCTGGGAGGGGACTTCCTGTGTCTTTTCGCTCCACACGTAAATTGTGAATTTTGTGAGTCTAACTGATAACACACCACATGTTTGATACTGGTTTATCAACCGGACGTGCTCCTTTAAACATTGCATAATTCCGGCAAGTATGTAGCCGCGTCGAACACTAGAAACGATAAAAATGAAGAATTACATAAACTTGCATTTATGTGGATGTGTGTGTGGGTGAGAGAGAGAGAGAGAGAGAGTTTACGCTATCGTATAATGATTGCTAGCGTGAACTATGATTAAAAATACTACAGTAACATAATTGCGCAAATGTTTATGAATTGTCCTACCGCAATGGGAAATCCGGTTTAAACATTGTACTCCGCTTTAATAGGGGGAAATGTGCATGGGGGTAATAAGTGGATTATCCTGATCAAAACACGTGGTCAATAAGTAAAAATAATCGAACCTACGCTAGATATGTAGCACCCTTATAAGGCTACTAATAGATATAGATTGTCGTAATTTCGAAAAATCTACGAAGCAAAGGAAGATGAAATAGAAATCTAAATATTAAACGATCAGATAAATTTTGCTGCACGTAACGAACAGATAGTGAAACTATTTTGAATATATTGTCTACAAATGATATGTAAAGAATCTTTAATAATATATATATGTATATGTATATATATGGAATTTGAAGGAGGTTTATATGAAGTGTATTTAAGTGTGCATGGTGCATTATTATGTAGATCCATTAAGAACCATTAAGGAAGAGTTTGTAAAAGATCGACAATGACCTCGGTATGCCACGGAGTAGTTAACCCGTGAGGCTTCTCCTGTGCCCGAGCAAGTAAATAATCTTTAAATCAAGTTTGACAGCTTGAATTAAAAACTAATCCCTTTTAATTTGACTAGTTGCAAAACTACGTCAGTCACTTGTACTGACGCATTTCGAACTTACATGATCATCAATTTCCAATTTTGTTTTGTCTTTGATCGGGTTGAGATCTTGTTCGTCCCAATGGAAATGCGGTGTTATCACATCTTTGTTTACTGACGACGTTTCGGTGCCTACTTTCCAGCACCATCCTCAGGCCACTATACACAGCACAATACTCACAATAGCAGATTTCCTTAAATCTGATATTGTGAGTATTGTTGTGAGTATTGGCACCGAAACGTCGCCAGTAAACAAAGATGTGAACTGGCAATAATCATTAAAAACTTTAACGTTGTTCATTTCTTTAATAAAAACTAAGAATTGCGTGGGGTCCGCCAGTTGCCTCACCATCTCTGGAATAGGTTTGCGAATTAACTTCACATAATAAATATATTTTTGCAGCCTTCGTAATGGCTAACTAAAAATCACCAATGATATATCATACCGATTGTCTACGTAAAGACCCGCGCTTATTATTCGCTTAACACCAAAATCAACACCACACGTTGACACAGTGCCTAAACGAAGATTTAAACTACCAATTATTGCGCGGATAGTGATAGTTAATTGAGTCAAGGTTGGTATCTTGATATAAGCACAAATCCATTTATATATACATTTTATCTATATACACTAAGCATTGCACAATGTAGAAAAGGAAATTAATCCACTAACCCAGCATCGTCTTTTTTAGGATCCCTTCAAATACTATCCAGCCTTTGCCGGATGCAGGGCTCGAACCTGGGCTCGATTGCTTTGGAGTCTGCGCCACGCTACCGCACTACAAACAATTTTTGGCATTTTTTAGACCTAAATTTCAAACTAGCCACCCTCATTTTCTCATAATATACCAGATAGTATACCACATGGTGGAGTGGTATAAAATTGAATTTTGATATAATTAAATGACCATTGATTGTGCGGACAGAGATAAAAATTATTTTAATCAAGTTTTTGTGCTTGATATAAGCACCAATCCCATTGTAATATTATGATTATGTAAGTATTATTGCGTATCTGGATCATTGACAAGAAACTACGTGTCCCTCACGATCTGACAATGACCGATTACAGTTATTGGATTTATCTTTAAAAAACTGTATATTTCCTCAATTTAATTTTGCGAGCTTGAAGTAAGCACCCATTTTACCTAACTTGTCACATAGCTAAGAAAAGCTAACGCTAGCTTTGCTACTTTGTTGGACTATTTATATACAATGGAATTGGTATTTATTAAGAGCTCGCAGGCTTCATTTAAAAAAATTGATGTCATCACCCGCGCAATCAATTACTTTTTCGTAATTTTGTACAATGCGTTAGACAATTGAGTGTCTGATGAAGACCACATCGATTGAGTTATCATAAAATTTGTAAAGGCTAATCCTACACCGTTAGAAGTGTCTCAGCGGCCAGATAGAACTTTTTCTTCATTAATCTCAACTAACCATTCGACATTGTAATTTTATGTTACGCGATTCGCTTGCATAATTCTGCCGACGACCGTATCATTAATGTTTAATGAGGGATTGGTGTATACTTCAAGCTCGCAAACTTGATTTAAAGCATTGTTACCACCACCCGCGCAATCAATTATTGTTTAATGAGGGATTACATGAAAAATAATATTTTCCATAAGCTCCTTCAGGTGATTTTGTCAGCTCACGCTTATCTTTCTGTACAAGATGTATTCGTTCTTTCATCACCGCAGTTTACGTTATGTGTTGCATCAAAATGCCTATTTAATTGTAGTATTCAGATTTGTTTCAGTAGAGTATATATACATGAAAATGTATATGCGCGTATAATTAAATAAAAGGAAAGTCTAACCAAGAAACATTAATTAATATATAACTAAAATTTGAGTGTGGCCTACGGCAAGGTGGCTTAGTGCTGAGAGCAACAGATTTCGAAGCCGACATACCCAGGTTCGAGCTCTGTCTGCGGAAAATTCTGGACAGTACCTGAAGTGTTACCAATAAGGACGAAACCGGTCTATTTGATAAATTGACTTTTCTACACTATGCAATTCTTAGTTTATACTGACAAATGTAGGTATATAACGGAATTGCTGCTTATATCAAGAAAGAAACTTTGATTTAAATAATATATACATGTGTTTTAATCCAGTATTTTGATATGAAGAGCTCTAATAGAATTAACAATCAAGAATTTTGAACTAATAGCATAAAAGAGCGGCTTACTAAAAACTGAAAATGCCAACATCGCCAAACGAAAATGATAGACGTTAATCTGATTACATGAGGTGGAAGAACGCATGCTTTCCCGTAATTTATATCTTACCGAATATTTAATATCGAAATTAGATTATACCAGAATCCTGTCGAATGCATACAACTACTACAACTGCGACAAAATCAAACCAACAAAAAATCTCTACAAATAACAAGAAAATTAAAACGAATACCAATGAAACTAAAATAGCAACAAAAATTAACACAATCACCATCTCCACCTTTACCACTACCACTACCACTACCACTACCACTACCACTACCACTACCACTACCACTACCACTACCACTACCACTACCACTACCACTACCACTACCACTACCACTACCACTACCACTACCACTACCACTACCACTACCACTACCACTACCACTACCACTACCACTACCACTACCACTACCACTACCACTACCACTACCACTACCACTACCACTACCACTACCACTACCACTACCACTACCACTACCACTACCACTACCACTACCACTACCACTACCACTACCACTACCACTACCACTACCACTACCACTACCACTACCACTACCACTACCACTAACACTACCACTAACACTACCACTAACACTACCACTAACACTACCACTAACACTACCACTAACACTACCACTAACACTACCACTAACACTACCACTAACACTACCACTAACACTACCACTAACACTACCACTAACACTACCACTAACACTACCACTAACACTACCACTAACACTACCACTAACACTACCACTAACACTACCACTAACACTACCACTAACACTACCACTAACACTACCACTAACACTACCACTAACACTACCACTAACACTACCACTAACACTACCACTAACACTACCACTAACACTACCACTAACACTACCACTAACACTACCACTAACACTACCACTAACACTACCACTACCACTACCACTAACACTACCACTAACACTACCACTACCACTACCACTACCACTACCACTACCACTACCACTAACACTACCACTAACACTACCACTAACACTACCACTAACACTACCACTAACACTACCACTAACACTACCACTAACACTACCACTAACACTACCACTAACACTACCACTAACACTACCACTAACACTACCACTAACACTACCACTAACACTACCACTAACACTACCACTAACACTACCACTAACACTACCACTAACACTACCACTAACACTACCACTAACACTACCACTAACACTACCACTAACACTACCACTAACACTACCACTAACACTACCACTAACACTACCACTAACACTACCACTAACACTACCACTAACACTACCACTAACACTACCACTAACACTACCACTAACACTACCACTAACACTACCACTAACACTACCACTAACACTACCACTAACACTACCACTAACACTACCACTAACACTACCACTAACACTACCACTAACACTACCACTAACACTACCACTAACACTACCACTAACACTACCACTAACACTACCACTAACACTACCACTAACACTACCACTAACACTACCACTAACACTACCACTAACACTACCACTAACACTACCACTAACACTACCACTAACACTACCACTAACACTACCACTAACACTACCACTAACACTACCACTAACACTACCACTAACACTACCACTAACACTACCACTAACACTACCACTAACACTACCACTAACACTACCACTAACACTACCACTAACACTACCACTAACACTACCACTAACACTACCACTAACACTACCACTAACACTACCACTAACACTACCACTAACACTACCACTAACACTACCACTAACACTACCACTAACACTACCACTAACACTACCACTAACACTACCACTAACACTACCACTAACACTACCACTAACACTACCACTAACACTACCACTAACACTACCACTAACACTACCACTAACACTACCACTAACACTACCACTAACACTACCACTAACACTACCACTAACACTACCACTAACACTACCACTAACACTACCACTAACACTACCACTAACACTACCACTAACACTACCACTAACACTACCACTAACACTACCACTAACACTACCACTAACACTACCACTAACACTACCACTAACACTACCACTAACACTACCACTAACACTACCACTAACACTACCACTAACACTACCACTAACACTACCACTAACACTACCACTAACACTACCACTAACACTACCACTAACACTACCACTAACACTACCACTAACACTACCACTAATACTACCACTGACACTAACACTAACACTAACACTAACCCTACCACTAACTATACCACTAACACTAACACTAAAACTACCACAAAATATTCCGCCAAAAAAATACTTATTTTAGTAATAATTGCCAAACGTATTATATAAAAATATATATCAATATTTCAATAGTGCTATCACTTTTATTAACAAAAATCTTTTATTTTATTTATAAATGTAACGTTTAATATAGAATTGATGATGATGACAGCGTAGATCATTACAATCATGCATGTTAAATTGTGAGCACCCTTGACGGAGCGTGACAGCAAATGCGGTTAAAAGTCTAACTAAACGCGTTCCAACAGGTCCCTCTCAGTTTTTACACAAGTCCCCGTTTCTCACAGCCTCAGGAGTTTGACAACGGAAACTGTTATTTTTATGTCTGTGTGTTTGTGTGTACTTGGATTAAATGATCAACTTTAATGAGCGATAGTATAGCAGTTATTGAAACAAGTCAGTTCTACGTAGATAAATGTGTTACCTGTCAGGATGCATGTCAGGAGGGGCAAAATGTACGACTTCACATAAAATAATATTTTATAAATATAATAATTCAACTACAATTATTTTGGCTTCTTGTCGTTGGTCGGTGTATACTTCTCATGCGCACTTCTTTCACTGATTAAAGCAGTTATGGTCAAGGAAAACTTTTAAAGCAGGTATATCAACGTTTACAATGAAATACACAGAGGTGAAGGCATTAAGATGAGTGAAATTATTCGTACAGCAGCCACCATTTAAATTGACGTACCATCAGCTCGCCTACTAATTTACCAAACAATACACCATCATCCAACCAAACTACAATGTATCTGCCTAGGTAGATTGTTATCAAACAAAAAGACAAAATTGAAGGTAAATTTCTCATATAGAAATCAAGAAAGCCAAAAGCGAATTGTAAAAAACGAGAAAGAAGGCACAACGTTCCACTTGAGACAATAAACTATCTCTGCATTGTTTCTACTCTTGATTGATTTTGACTTATGAATAGGACGTCATTAACACAATTTCATATATTTAGCATATCTTGGTGAATAAGAAACACAAGTTCGCGGAATTTACAAGTGTAGAACACGTGAGGTTGGAGGAATAAACGGTGCCAATATCTTGGATATATGCGTATTAATGTGTCGTTAGTTTTAACTTAGCGTTTAATAAGAATAATTAATATTAATCTACGTTACGTCATTAGGTCATACACACATACAAACACAGTGTATCCATGTCAGAGGCCTTGTAATCCTTACCAGATGCATGAATTTCTTAATAGAAGACCAGTCAATCACTCGCGACCACTTCCGTCTTTTCAACCCTAATTATCTCTCATTGCAAATGCAAATTTGCCAACAAAATAACAATTTTACCGTCCTATTTTCCCATATTCCTCGCCAAAATATATAGTGGGAAAAGAGCGTAATACCAGTTCCCATTGATCAGTCACAGGTAAGCACAAAACGAATGTGCACGAGATTATACGTTACGTTCTTGCTGTCTTCGGTTTATCCTTCTGGTCATGTTTGAACTAGTTTGTTACTAGGTTCGCAACAACTAATACACAATTGCTTAAAATAACAATTAATTTCAAAGCATGGAGACCCTAGCAACAATCAAGTTTCTGTAGAATCAGGAAGATGTGGTTAAGTCAACAAAACAAAATGTATAATCTCAATGACACAGGCGCTTTGCGTTTACTGGCTAATAATCAACAATAGACAACAGTTTTCCCCAAATCAAGTATTTCAATAGAATGACTACGAACGTAACCGTTACTCAAGAAAGTTCCAACTATATAACCTAATTAAAAGCCACAATTAAAAGTGAAACTTAGATTTTTCTATTGCTAACATATGTGAATTACATAGCAATACGTTTTTCAACAATTTTGGATAGCTATACGCCATATCTATATACTAAAGTTTAGCTATTCACAACCAAAAATAAATGAATGTCAAATCAACCGATCTTTGATTGTATGGGTGGTGAATATGATTCTTTAACAAAATTTGAAAAATTGAGATAAAAACCAAACTAATCGTATTTATTCAATGCGCATATAATGACCAAATAAGGTCAAAATGCATCAGAACTTGGGCGTGTTGGTGGTTTTTCTATGCTTTTCGACTGGATATATACAATGGTATTGGTGCTTATCTCATTTTAGCAAGCTTTATTTCAATAATGTGTGCTTAAAAGTTGTTCCATTGAATGATAATGTAATAATTCTTTTTTCAACTTTTTTTTTCTTTGAACTGAAGATGTATGAAGCTAGTATAACGTGTTTTTTTGCTTCCTATCGTACACACATTTTGGAGGTGTTTGTGTTTGATTTCTTGTTTCACTATGAATAGCCATGTTTTAATTTGATGAAAATTTTGCTTCAACACAGGCTTGCTTATGAGAATGTAGCATCCACGTGTCTAATATTAATAGACAAACTATGCAGCGGATTTCATTCCCGGTGCCTGAATCTTGTGCAAATTTTTCTATACATTTTGTAGTTTAGGAATTTGGCAATCTTTACGAATCGTGTAGAGATTTAAAAATTTATTGATTATTATTCCCTGGAGTATGTCTTATGCGTTTTGTACAACTGAGAGGATAGCTTTTTCATGATTATCCCCCAACGTGAAATCCACATTGGTTTCAACCAAGCCCATCGTCCAGAACCACTAATTGTTTAAATTAGCACAAATCATTTTTCATATTTGACCCCAGTTTTTGTAAACCGGTATTACAAATGGCACACATCGGGAATATTATACAGAGAATTACATATACATGTGGCCAAGCCTTTGGCACATTCAAATCCTCAACATAAATATTTTAGGTGTGGCTAGTTTGAAAAAAATTACGCCACAATTCGATGGAACGTAATTACATCAATTACTAACGTATACAACAATGTAAAATATATAGGCGCGTTATTAAATGCATTATCGCATAAAAAATTAAATCAACTGTTTCGTACAGTTTTATAAGGCCGGATTGCCAACTTAACGCACTGTTGGCTTTGGCCATTCATACAAGAGCCGTTTTCTTACCATTTGTCGACATTAAATGGAAAAATTCATCGCTTATGAAAACTTACAGTTTAAGATTGTCCGGTCAATTCCGACGTTCATATGTCAACATTGACAATGTGAAAATGGAACAGTTTCAGGAATAAAGAAATAAGTAAATGACGAAATATCTCTTTAGATCGCATGATAATTTCCCTCAACTGTCGTTGCTGGTGGCCCAATTAAACAATCATTGATTAAGTGGTTGGTGATAACAATTTCTAAAATCCAGTTTATGAACTCTAGATGAACACTTATCCCAACTCAATTTAATAGTGAAAAACAAAGCCTAACTACACCAAGCACAAATAAAAAGAGGTTTCGAACATATACGTTCAATTTTAAGTTATAGAAAATCAGTTATACGGTTTTCAGCACTATTAGTATTACAAACTTTACGCTTATTAAACTGCGATCTTGATATAAACACATGACCAATTACGCACATACATCTTTCAGTATGAAATACGTATTGTGTATTTCTGTCCTTATTGGGAACTCATTACGTACTGTCCACAATTTGCCGCAGATGTTTATATAAATAAACGAACATTGGTTGCGCGGGTGTTGTTACGATCTTCATACAAACACCTGTCCAATTATGCACGTACCTTTGTCAGTGTAAACTACGTGGTAAATTCCGGATAGTACGTTGTTTGTTCAAGTCTACTGGATTGGTAGTTTTGGCAACCTAGTAACAAATTAGTTCAGTTCTGACCAGAAGGATAAACCAAAGTCAGCATGAACAAAAAGTATAATCTCATGCACATTCGTTTCGTGCTTACTGGCGACTCATCAATAGGAGCCGGTATTACGCCCTTTAACCACAATATAGTTGGGTGAGGAATGTGGAATAATAGGACGGTGCAATCTCCTAGACGAATGTGAAAACTTATGGTAGTGAAGCTAACATCATATCACAACTGAACTTATTTGTTACTAGGTTCGCAACACCTAATACATATTTGCATATATATTCGTTTTCTGCAACAAACAGTATTTAACTGTTATACTACCTGATGTGTTATTTGTTAAAACCTCGCTGGCAATCCTGGCTAGGAATGAATAATTTCAAAATACGGACAAAACAAAGGATTTATAGATGGTTTACCTTTCTAAATAGACATTCTGTATTTTGATTACTTGGAATAATATCTGAAATACCTTAGTTGATTTGGAAAGTTGATACTAATTGAAAATATAATTTTGCCTGTTGTGGGTTGTCATGAACCTTTGTATTTAAGATTTCTACTTCGTTTGCAGAAAATTTCTTAGCCAAAATTTTTGCAGATATTCATCAAAGCTCAGTTAAACAACCAAGAACAACAAAATGAAAACAGTTACACGCACATTGGTTGCGCGAGCAACTGTAACAATTACTATACTCAAGGTTCCGTACATCTGACCCAGCAAGAACACACATTATTCAGAATAAACTAATATTTTTATAGTGGAGAAAAGGCAGCCCAACCAGTAGACCAGTTTTGTCCTTATTGGGAACTGATCACATTCTGGCCAGAGATTCCTGCTATAGGGGATCGAACCTGAGCACGTCTGCTTCGGAATCTTGTGCACTAATCGCTAAGCCCTACTGACGCACATTACACACAATTTTCAGTTATATAAGAAACAATGTAACTCGGTTAGTCTTTTTCTTTAAGGTGGAGCTCATATGGCATCCATTTAAACACAAAGTTCCAAATTACCATCCCCAATCTGTCATACTTGAACAGACATCACGCTACATGGGGCAGCGGTATTGAAAAGAACATTTATATAATTAAACGAACATTGGTTGCGCAGGCGGTGATAACAATTACTACAATCATGTTTGCGATCTTGATGTAAACACCTGACCCATTAACTACATAAATTTGTCAGTATAAGCTAAGAATTGTATAATGTAGAAAAGGCAGTGCATCCAGTAGACCGATTTCGTCCCTATTAGGATCAGAAATGCGAAGGTTAGAGCTATGTCCACGACAAATTCTGGCAGTAAGTGATGAGCTCCCAATAAGAATCTAATGTGCACGAGTTTATACATTCCGTTCATGCTGGTTTTGGTTTATTCTTCTGTTTTTATTTGAACTAATTTGTTGCAATACTTAATGCATAATTCATTCAGTAGACCAATTTCAAATTTAGCGGGAATTCATCAAGTATTGTTTACGGAAAAATCCTGGGCGTTACATAAAGCGTACCCAATAAGGAAGAAACGGTTATACTGGATGAATTATCTTTCTACATTATACGCTGCTTAGTTTATACTGAAAAAAATATGCAAATATCCGGACTGGTGTTTATATAAAGTGCGCAACTTTGATCTGAATAATGGCTATTACCCTCTAAATTTAACAGCATATTTGTTTTTGAAACCAAATATAATTCATTAAATGCATAGAATTAAATACCAAAAATTGCCTCATGTATGCGAGTAATTTACGGCGTTAAGCGCGTACACATTAGCCACTCAGGCTACCCCGACGAAGATCTCAATGCATACTTTGAAATAAGGATCATTCGGTTCTTTAAGGAACTCATTAGACGAATCTACCACCCATTAAACAACATTGCGGATACTTAAAATGGTAGGCTTAATGATCCTACCATATTCTAACATGGAAGAAACGGTAACATATCTAAGCACATAAGGTTACCACTCACACCAGTAAGTTGTACGAACTCATTCAACATTTGATAGGCAAATCACTAAGAAAATGGCACTTAACAATGACGAAGCCACTTGTTCGCTACAAAACCAACAAAGAGGTTATAGTGAATCTGCGGAAAACATGTTTAAACTAAACATATTTTCAATTTTTTCACTGTCAAAACACAATGCCTTTAAAGGACCTTTTTTTCGCAAGTGCTCATCTTGAATTTGTCGTCTGGATCCATTTATAAATAATAGAGAACGACCTTTGCCTTAAAACATTATGACATTTATTTACAGCCGATGTTTTATCCAAACTTATTTAACGAAGAACCAGACATTTGAATTGAGGTGAGCAATGACAAAATTATGATTTTTTGAATGCATTATGATTGGATGCTTTATAATTTAAGCTAAAGTTTGAAATAAACAATCCGTTGAACACAGATATGTGACGATAAAAGGATTCTATTTATGATTAAAAAAACCATAACTTATGCATGATCAAATAAAAAATGAACAAAATATGCTGCTTTGTTAGAAATAATATATTGTTTTCTACAATTTAATGTCTAGCTTGAACTGGTTAATTATTTAACTAAGAATACCATGGTCTAAATGAAAATGGTGTAAAATACAACAATTGTTCCTTAGCCTACAACATTACTAACTAATTATCACAGCACAATGGCTTAGACAATGTTTTAAAACTATCAAATTGATAGTCATGTCAACTAAAATTACGTAGCCAGTGCTGACGGCACTCCTTCTGCCTAGAAACCGCGATTAATGCCATAGAGTCAACTGTAGTATTGATGAGTCATCAGTCAGAAATTCGTCAAAATTAACTTGGACTGAAGTTAAGATTTTAAACCGTGGAAGTCCGATTTGTATATCCAGGAGAACATTATAGCGATAGACTTTATTGTGGTTTCAAAATTTTAATCAGTTATTTAATGCCCAGGTGGTAATGGCAATTATTTGAATAAAATTTGCTTAACTGAGACAATCACCGATCCCATTTTATTTGTTTAGATGCGTAACATAGATAAACGAGCAATCAGCGGAAGTGTAACTATTTTTTGCAACTGGATAAATAAAATTTGGTTGATACTAGTCTCAAGAATGCAAACTTGATTCGATTATTACAATAGAAATCAATATTTTGAAACCACAAACCTGCTGGTAACCGAGTAAATCACCAGGATTCGTGTGGTGCAATACCTTATAAAAATATGTCCTTCTGAACCTCGCTATACGATATACCGTCGTACACTGTTGATGATTGCGATTGATTGAAATGCTGACAGTAGTTATCCATGTTGTATGACTTTTTATATAAACTAGTATCTGCGTCTCTACCAAGTACACGACATTGATTTAATCAATAAGCATAGAATTAGTTTAAAAGCAATTATTTTATTTTAGTTAGGCTAATCCACCGATTTCTTTTAGTATTACTTGCACATCACTGAAGTCTATTATTAATATGATAAACATAATAAGATGCGTCAAGAAAAGGAGAAATGTAGTGTATTTTCAAACGGTGTCTTTCTAAATATTCTCTTACGTATCAATCCGTTAAATTAAGCATAAGAGGAACATTAATCTAAATAAGGTTAGAAACATTATAGGATTACATTTCCTTACAAATAAACAAAAACAACCGTCATTTTCAAGAAATAACAAGTTTCAACTTATATTATTCATTGTCGCGGAAACTAAAAATATACTATGTTCGTGACCGGATAGAAATTATCGGCCTGCATTTTCAGTCAAGTACAATGAATATTTATTTAATTGTACGGATCTTCCATTCAAATGCACTTCCACAGTTCGCGTGATGTCTCTTATTTAATGCCAGATTTTTGGTGTCTTGTGAGAAGGTACTTTCGAAAGAGATGTCAAATAGGTTCTAAACGAAGAGAAGTTTTACATTGTTCGAGCAGTGTCCGCAGTAAATAAAGACGAATACAGTTTACAGAATGAATTGCCTTTACTAACTTATAGAATGCTTTTTGTTTTACTGGGATTAGATTTATATATATATATATATATATATATATATATGTATGTATATATATATATATATATATATATATATATATATATATATATGGTACAATAATGTGGCATCGAACGTTATAATAAATGGTTAGTGTACAAATGTTTTGGAAGCCTTTGGAGTGAGCGGACGAATCAGCACACAGTCAACACTAAGTCGAATCTAACGCGTAATTGGAAGGGAAGATCAATCGGATCATTGCAGGACATAGAGTGTACATTGACCACCCAAGTACAAACATCGTGGACATGTTAGATGGGATGATCGTACTGAGTGTTGACTTCACCTGTATGGTTTGGGTCGTTTATGCGGATTCCCTCTGAATTTATTATAAATGTGTCATTCAACCGAGACTTAATTATCCAAGACTTTGCAGACAGAGTGTTCATTACTAATTTTTCCAATCTGTCAGAAGCCAATTTGTTTAACTCAATCCAAATTGTTTATAATCAATTATTTACAGGAGTTTGCTCATGTAAAGCGCGTCCATTTAGTAAATAAAAATACAAATGTTTATTATTCTATATTCATTTCTGTGGCTGGAAGGCTTCTTCCATTCTTGTGCTGACTGCTTCATCTTAATTCTTGCACTTCTGTGAGGACTTCCTGTTGTATTCACTTCAGCCCTAGATAGGACAATTGGAGCGTTCTCGGCCTCAAAGGCGGCTATGGTTAAACTGCGCAACCAAGGATAACAACTAACAATGCATATTTGATCCTCGTTAGTTAGTTTGCCATGGTGGTAAGTAGGAATGCGTTACTACGTGTGACTGACGGCAGTTGTGCTGTGTTGTGTGACTGATTGAACAATGTTGGAATCGTGTTTATCAGAAGCTCCTAAAGCTAGATTTTAAAATGTTTACACAACCACGACGCAATTCTTTAATAACTATTATAACACTCCAAAAGTTTTATGAACCAGAGCCGAAAATCCATCTATTTATAATAATTTGAGATAAATTGATGCGGCACTAACTACTATTAGCCTCATATAAGTTGTATATGATGACCAACTAGCAACAAATGAAATGATTTTAAATTTGTTTTAACGTAACTCCATACACACTATGCACACTTATCTAGTGTGTATCTGAATTATTTTAATAAGTATTTAAATCAGTAGCGGTTCAAATGTAGACAATTTAAAGTATTTTCTAACGTGTTATTAGCGTCGACATTCTAAGTTGTCATTGCCGGAATATTTACGCATCTATAGACAGGGAGACAATTTTTGTTGTCCAGATTTAAAAAATTTGATTTGCTCACTTTGTGTGTCGATTGACAGGTTAATTCGTGTAGAAACAGAACATTTGAACTCATATTTTAGAATTAATTAAATCAAGTTTACGAGGTTGAATTATACACCAATCCCAACTTAGCAAAACAACAGTCAACTACAGGTATTGTGTCAACCCTGAAGATGAGACTGGAAATAACGTCTCGAAATATAGGTGAAAGATCAATGGCGGATCTTGATCCTAAAGCGCTTTCAGACAATCAGCTAATTGAAGGCTTAAGGAGAAGGGACAAGTGAGAACCCATCAACTGAGGCCAAAAATTACATCATCTGAAAAGATAAAAGGTTCAAGATTTTGCCGACCTATGAGTGTTAACAATTGTCCCGCACAAGAAAAATGCGGTCAAATCCGAAACGAAAAGGACAGCACTGAGAAACAAAATAATACATCTTTTAAAACTACAGGTACTGACGCGTTTTTACCTTCCATGTTTGTCACCAGAACACGACAACAAACTGACTAGCGAGGAACAAATCGAAATGAATACATATGGAGAGCAAAGTTAGATAGCCGGCCCTCACCTCCATTAGCCTCAGCTGCACAATTTATACGCAGTCACGAACATCGGCTTTCTGTAGCTTTCGCCACATATATATGAGTTGTATAATTTAATAATCATTAATTTCGCAATTAAACAATACTTGATTGAAATACAATCGGATTGGTGTTTACTTCAAGCTCGCAAACTTGATTTAAAGAAGTTCATTGTGGCTGGCGGTAGTTTTGTTATGTTGTTCGACGACTGGTTAAATACAATGGGATTGGTGTTTACTTCAAGCTCGCAAACTTGATTTAAAGAATTGTTACCACCATCCGCGCAAACAATTATTGTTAAATAGATACATTGTGTTTGGTGTTTATCTCAAGTTCGCAAAAGTTTATTTGAGGAATTGTTGTCACTACCCACGCAATCAACGGTTGTTTAATATTTTAGACAAAGATCGTTTACGTTCGGCTACGTTTTCGGCTTACGGAGTAAGCAGAGGGCGCATTACGACCTAAACCAGATCAAATATCTTTTGTTAGATTTTAAGTTGAATTACATTATGGTAACACTGAAATTTTTATGCATGCTGATATTTCGATTAACCCAATCTTCGTCAGAGCTGCGCTCCTTGAAGTTACTGAACACCGAAGTTACCAAAATTAACTGAATCAGAATTTAAAAGAAAATTCGTTTATCCACTATTTATATAAAAATAAACTTTTCGGACATGAATTAAAATCTCATCTCATTGTCTTGACGATTTGTACAACACTGAAAATTTAGCGTTTATCAATGCATAAAATTAATTAGCAACGACAATAATCATACGATATGATTTTAAAATTTCATACACTATCAAAAAAATGTGTCATTTTAACTGAGCTTTTAAATGATCACGTTCAGAATAATAGTTGGCTACAAACTAATAAGTATTTATCAATTGCAGATTACAGATTATTGATTTCCGAATTTAGATCAAGATTGCGCGCTTGAGATAAACACCAACCCCATTATATAAAACGGGTCGCAAAACAGCAAAAGTGCGACCAGCCACAGGGACTGAATGAAGATTGTTTTTGCAATCCTGGATTAGTTGAAATTACCTCGTCTGAGTTTTGATTAACAAAGCTTTCATTATTCCAGTGGTTTACTTTTCTTGAGATAATTCGGCTAATCTTATCGATAGCCTTCATCAGTCGCAATATATCTCACAAGTTTAACAAACGAAACTAATAAAGCAAGCCACAGGGAATAACGAATTTCGACCTTCAATAACGATCATTAGAGCATGAGGAGAATCTGGCTAACGAGGATCAAACCTCAATATATATATATATATATATATATATATATATATATATATATATTAGTTATGGAAAGTAAGTAATACGACTCTCACACTAGTTCTGTCATATCACTTTTAGTGCTCAATTTCAATGCAATCACAAACGTAACACTTATGTAGCTTTCCTAAAATATACATAAGTTATACGATTAAGTGATCATTAATTGCGCAGCTGGTGGGAACATTTCTTTAAAAAAACGTTTGCAAGCTTTGGATGAGCACAAATAATATTTTATGTAACCAGTCACACAACAGTAAAACTACTGTTGGCTACGCTTACTGACGTCAGGGCAGTGCATTCAAGGCTACCTGGGGTGAGAATCGCACATCTTATTTTCCAAAACTTACCTTTTAACTGCGGTTTGCTCAAAGTTATTTAGTTTTCAATCGTGCTTTAATGATTATCAGGATAAATGTTGAATTTTGTTGCTCAGTGCAGTCCTTCGTGTTTTGGATTTGCCGCATTTTTCTTTTGCGGGACAATTGATAGCACTCGTTGGTCGGTAAAATCTTGAATCCTGTACATTTCCAGGAGCACCGATTATTGGCATTAATAGATGTATTCTCACTTGTCCGTTCTTTTTATGCCGTCCATCAGCTGCTTGTCTGAAAATGACGTTGGAACAAGGATAATTAAAAAAACCCCAGTACGTGTGACTAACGAATGTCATACTATATTTTGCAACTGATTATATACAATGAGATTGGTGTTTATCTGAAGCTCGAAAACTTGATTTAAAATTTATTATCACTACCCACACAATAAATGATTGTACAATAATTTACAAACCTGTTTGGCCACATAGATGAATTGAATAACAACTTGTTTCTTCTGCGCTCTGTTGGTATGTTAGTTCCACATCGAGCCAACTAATGAGGATGTTCATTATGATAGCAAATAGTGAATTCAGTTATATAAAAGGCTAGCCAAAACAAGCATAAGATAGTATACAAATGAAAATAATTCTTGTAGTCTGCGGCACGTTGTGGCAGTGGATAAAGTCACAGACGCTGAAGAAGATTTGCCCAGCTGGGAACTGTGTCCGCGGTAAGATTCTAGTCAATATTTGATATTCTAAATTATAAAATACGTATATATATATATATATATATATATATATATATATATATATATATAATCATATGCACGCAATATCAAAATTGAAACTTTGATGACAAATAAACAAACATTGGTTGCGCGGGCGGTGATAACAATTATTATAATCAAGGTTGCGATCTTGATATGACAATCTGACTCATTAATTACTTACATACGTCAGTATTAACTGAGAAATGTATAGTGTAGAAAAGGCAATTCATCCAATAGAATGGGAACTCATCATGTACTGGCTAGAATTTGCCGCAGACTAGGGCTCGAACCTGGGCACGTCTGTTTCGGAATCTGGTGCTCTAAGCACTGAGCCACCCTACCGCACACTAGATTACACACAATGTACAGTTATTTACTAACTATTGTAACTTGTTTAGTCTATTTTCCCTTCGGTGGTGCTCATATGGCATCCATTTAGACCCAAAAAAACAACTAACAATCCACAATCTGTAAATACTGAACATACACCACACTACATGGGGAAGTGGTATTGAAATGAACATTTATAAAATTAAACGAAAGTTGGTTGGTGGCATATTCCGAAGCAGACGTGCCCAGGTTCGAGCCCTGTCCGCGGCAAATTCTAGCCAGTACGTGATGAGTTCCCAATAAGGACGAAACCGGTCTACTGGATGAATTGCCTTTTCTACACTATACAATTCTTAGTTTATACTGGCATATGTAAGTAATTAATCGGTCAGGTGTTTATATCAAAATCCCAAACTTGATTATAATAATTGTTTCCACAGCCCGAGCAACCAATTATCGTTTAATTGTATAAATGTTCATCTTAATACCACTTCCCCATGAAGTGTGATATCTGTTCAGTAATTACAGATTGGGGATGGTTAGACGGAATTTTGGGTCTAAGTGGATGCCATATGAGCACCACCGAAAGGAAAAATAGACTAACCAAGTTACATTAGTTAGTATATAACTGAAAATTGTGTGTAGTGCAATGTGCGGCAGGGTGACTCAGTCGTTAGAGCACCAGATTCCAAAGCAGTCGTTCCTTGGTGCGAGCCCTGTTCACGGCAAATTCTGGCCAGTTCGTGATGAGTTCCCAATAAGGACGAAATCGGTCTACTGGAATTAATTGCCTTTTTCCACCATACAGTTCTTAGTTTATACAGACCTGTGTAATTAATTAATTGGTTTGGTGACAATGGGTGGCCATACTCAGTGCTCTTAATAGAAAATGATAATTTAATGTTACATTAATTGAAGTAAAGTTGCTTTGTAGCTTAATTGTCATTCTTTGAGCTATAAACCATTGTCTGCTTTAATATTTAGTTATGATATTTATATATATTTTGTTGCAAGGAATTAATCAAAAGCAGTTATTTATTCGATACTGCGTGCTCAAAATCAAGTTATTTGAAATAGTATCAGTTGGATATACTATATGAGGTGTTAGGATAAAAGCTCAATTCCATGGACACACATGTATAATATTCACATTCGCCTCATAATTAAGAACCATCTCTATGCCCTGAATCCACTATATATTTAAGCGATTAATAGACGGTTTCTTCCTTATATTGTACAGTCACTATTACGAAGAAAGAAAAACTTTTGTTTTTATAATTTTTTTCAATAATTAATAAAATTCTTGATTCGGCGTTGTTCCGGCGCACGCTGGTTTCCCTTTTCCATTCATTACTACAAATAATAATAATAAACAAATAACTGTGTAATTAATAGCAATCTTTACCAAAGGAGACTTATTTTGTTTCATATTAGCTCGCAAATTGGTTATGCTTTCTAGAAAAAAAGAACAGACCAGCACAACAATTTCTGAGCAGCTCTCGATTAGTTTGTTGCTGTGTCGTAATTACACTTTTTGTCCGATTGAATGTTCATCAAATTATATTTTGGTGAGTTTTTTTTATTTTGACGCAAACAAATCATAAATAGGAATGACCTGAATTTTGAAATTTGTAACTATGTCAGCGAATTCATTGAGGTGCACTTACAATGACCCAATATAAAACAGTAGGTATCAGGTATTATTATCTAGTGGACAGATTTTATTGAACTTTCTATATTTATATATAAAATTTTCGCCCAGATCATAATCCATGTAAATTAATTACAACCGCATTATTTGGCAAGAGATTGTGTTTGCGTTTGTATTTCGTGAAGTTAAGTGCTGATTGTATCAGTCAAATGTTTTAGGTAAAAAAGTGAATCAATTTGTTTTTGACCATCTGATACATAAGCAGGCCATCAGTAGCATAAAGGTCAATCACACAATGCAGACAATAGGCGGATCATCGATAAATTACTAGAGAAATGCCGGTCTCGAAGACTGTGGCAATAAAAGATCACGAATCGGTGAGAAATTGCACATGAGAACCAATACCAAGAGGCAGAGTGACAAACTAGACAAAGCACATCAGTTCATAACAGAAAAAAGTACTAGGCTTTATTAACTCCACTCTAATAATACTAATGGATACCAGATACCAGCAGGTAATTCTCCAATAGCTTTTATTTATCTCGCGAAATCTGTGAACAAGATCAAAATCTGGAAAAGCACGTTCCCTGTATAATTAAAATATGTCCTCATGATTAGCAACTAAAAGTGGAAAACGGCACTACACGTGAAATTCAACATTTTCTCTATTTTACGTGTCTCATTTTGAAGCATCAATCAGTTTATACTTAACAGGAGATTATATAATGTTATACATTCTCCAAGCCAAAAATCATTACCGTCGTACTCTGAAGATGATTGTGCTAGTTCGAAACGCTTTAGTACGTGTGACTGACGTCAGTGTTGCTATGTTGTTCGATGACTGATTAAATTCAATGGGATTTGTGTTTACTTCAAGTCCGCAAACTTGATTTAAATTATTGCTACCACCACACAAGCTATCATTGATTTTTTAATAATGAAAATTCACTAAAATCAATAAGAGCCAATTTTTTATAAAGCGATGTTTGCGAGATTGTACCGTCCGATGGTTCCACATTCCTCATCCAAATATGTAGATTGAATTCAACTGATGAGTGGCCTGGAAAAACTAAACGAACATGCACTTTAGATTATACATTCCGTTCATGCTGACTTTGGTTAATCCTTCAGTTCCTATTTGAACTAATTTGTTACTAGGTGCGCAACACGTAATAAATAATTGTATATTTCTCCACGCATATATATATATATATATATATATATATATATATAACTATATATATATATATATATATATAAGGTCTAATGACAAATAGTATCTACATCCAATTAAAATTACCTGATCTGCGTTTGACTAACACCTTTCGTGTTCAGTAATTTTCTTTTGGTAAAATATTTCGTAGTACTTACCAAAGAAAATTACTGGAACAATAACTTCTGCGTTAATCATCTCATTATGTTGTTCATGACTGGTTAAATACAATGGGATTGGTGTTTACTTCAAGCTCGCAAACTTGATTTAAAAAATTGTTACCACCACCCGCGCAAACAATTATTGTTAAATCTACATCATATGTTTGTTCATATAAGGCCTGGATGTTAGTATGAATTTATAAAAATGAAAGGGTTGTTTATATTAACGCATTTACTTCGTACTAATTGACTATGGCGGAATTGTACTCTAAATCCACTATGGGATTGATGAGATATTGTGAGAAATAACTGGTTACTAGGTCAATAGCATTGAACTTTAACTGCTTGCTACACAAGTATTATACATAATATATATATATATATATATATATATATATATATATATATATATATATATATAATCTTCATCGACTAAACATTATATAAGACTGTACATCAAATTCATTAAATAGATCAGTTCCAATCTTAACGAGCTCTCATCCGTATCTGCTAAGACTGCCACAGCCTGGTTTTTAAACCTGAGGGTACTTCACTTGGAGGCATAAAATTCGTATCTTTCTCCACTGACGCCAGCACTGCAAA
Source organism: Eudiplozoon nipponicum (assembly GCA_029291075.1). Taxonomy (NCBI): domain Eukaryota; kingdom Metazoa; phylum Platyhelminthes; class Monogenea; order Mazocraeidea; family Diplozoidae; genus Eudiplozoon; species Eudiplozoon nipponicum. The sequence goes on along the minus strand of JAQBSW010007662.1, from coordinate 1,556 downwards.
TTAAATATGTAATAACCATATCGTATATTTGCTATTTGCTATAATTTATTATTGGACACGATAATTTAATTCAATTTCAACATGCAACGTTTATTTTAAATTTGTTACATGAAGACTCTAGAGTCGTCTCACCTCATGTAAATAAATTCATTCTAATTTGCGTTTACGGTTTAGTGCTGAATTTCGCTGATGGGATGCTAGTAAGCACGAAATGCATGCGTTGATGAAATTACAGTTTTTTTACTTACTGAAATTTGTAATTATTCCTGGTCTTACATGTACATGCGTCCTCGAGATTATCCATTAATAATAAAACGTCTCTGACTGTTTCCAAATTGAACGCAAAATTGTTGCTTCAAACATTAAATTAAAGGGTTACGACCGAAGAAAAGATCTAATTCGTTTAATAGTTGTTTCAAAATTAAACGAACATTGGTTGCGCGGGCACTGATAACAATTACTAAAATGAAGGCTGCGATCTTGATTTAAGCATCTGACCCATTAATTACTTACATATGTCAATGTGAACTAAGAATTGAATAGTGTAGAAAAGGCAATTCATCCAGTAGATGGTTTTCGTCCTTTTAGGAACTCATCGTGTACTGGCCAGAACTTGCCACAGACAGGGCTCGAACCTGGGCACGTCTGTTTCGGAATCTGGTGCTCTAACCACTTAGCCACTATGCCACAGTGTGATTATTTTAAGACTATTAGAAACTAACAATATGTATGCTTTGGTATAGAAATAAAAGATATATTAAAAGAAATCCAACAAAATTATTAACAAATATTCACACGGAATCATCGCCCACATGTTTGATGTTGCCCAATAAGGACGAAGCCAGTCTACTGGATGAATTACCTTTTCTGCACTACACAATTCTTAGTTGATACTGACATATGTAAGTAATTAATGGGTCAGGTGCTTATATCAAAATCCCAAACTTGATTATAATAATTTTTTCCTCCGCCCGTGCTACCAATGTTCAATCAAGATCGGAAACTTGATTATAGTAGTCTTATTATATATAATGCCTATTCTCAATCATGAATGGACTTGAACACACATACATTACCAAATCAAGAAATAAGCATAATTTAAAATAGCATATAACTGGGACACGCACACATTTCTGTCTATTTTAAAATGGATGAATTCGAGATTTTGACATGCGTTGAATTTGCGTCCAGGTAAAAGTGTTTGACTACGATACTCATATTTCTGGGCTCAATGGCGATCGTCGCTACTGCGAAAGAAAGACGAGAGCATGATTTAGATTAAGAGTTTATTTACAACTATAATAATTTGACACGTTAGTCACAAATTTGGCGAAGAAATTAGTTTAGTTGACATTGTCAACCAATTATCTGCTTTAAAACCCGTCAAAGGAAATTTATGATTTAATGCCTTTGCTGCTCTAAAAAATTCTGGCCGTGGAAGGAATTTGTAACTTTTTGAGATTTCGTAAAAAACAATTATACCAGATGATTTACCGTTAAAAAAATCAAAATATATCCAATATGTATATCCACGTTGGAACTGGTGTTAACAGATT
>JAQBSW010007661.1:0-39364 GCA_029291075.1 Eudiplozoon nipponicum | reverse complement strand
TTGTGTAGCAATTCCTAGTGGTTACCTGGCATCATATCATTGGCCGAGTGGTGAGGGGACACCACTTGTACCAAATTCCCAAGAAACTCCATGAAATTGTAGCCGGCTTATCCTCCAAAAAGAGTCAGCCGCAGTAGTATCATATCATTATTGAAGCAACCAACAAGCATATTTAAGCCCAGCATCTATGGTACATCATATTTTTGCTTAATTCTGTACAAACTCTGTTATACATTTCTTATCTAGCACCGCAGAGAGGAAATTTTTTTCTTTTTTTTCAGAAATGAAAGTGTTGAAACGACACAAATTAATTGTCGACATATTGCGTAAATTAAATTCAATTTAATTTAATTTGCACCAATGAGAAAAAAGCGAAACTTGCCGTTTAACCAATAGTGTGCAAGTAGACATATATTACTATGGTATGGTACTTAAGCACGGCAATTTACCATGCAAGTCAGTTGTCGCATTTGCATTCTGCTTTGCGTTACGCGGGTGCGTTCTGTCGGCTGTCAATATCTACGCTGGTGATTTGATATGCTTCACCAACAATTGGCAACATCCGTGACTCATCTTGTTGCGGTACAACCAGCGAGACGAGCCAATTAATGCAGAACTTCAACGAAGTTTTCCACATCGTGATTACAACGCAACAACAGAAGGAACCACAGCCAGAGTCAACCCAAGGCTCTAGGACATCTTCACACTTTGAATTATTCAGGAGAACGCACGACCAGGCCCTGTTAAGGGCCCCCCTATCATAACAATATCTATATTCAGAGCACCTTAACCGAGTTTGTAACGTCGTACGGCATTTACTTGAAGCCGGGGCGTTTACAACCTATTTTATTAAACAAACCAGTTTGTACTTTACGACAATAAAATTTTGAATTGTTCACGTAAATTTATATTCATTTGCTATATCGTGAAGGATCTCAAATTGATCGACAGGTGAACTGATTTTACCTGATCTGTGTTTTGACCAACGCAGTAAATTTTCCAGTTGTTCTTCTTAAATAAAATATTTCCGCTGCTCTTATCGACAGCCTTTTTTAATTGGTCCATCCTCACGAGTTTTACAAATACAATTTATGAAGCAAGCGCAATATTTCCTCTGGCCATATCATTTATTATTCAGATTGACTTTTCACTAGGTAGTTGCGTTTCACATGTGTGTGTGCGTTTCTGTAAATGTCTTGTTCATAAAGCTAAGTGAGACTAGAGTGGCTGAATAAGAATTTACCATTTGCATACGTTAGACTATTTTTTGTACACTGCGAAATAACGTAACATGTGACTTCCCCCACATTTTCGGGTAAGGGAAGACCAATAAATTATAAACAATCGTCATAAGCACATACCATTATGTGTGATAAAATTATAAATTCAAATGACAAATGCACGTGTTAAATTTCAATTCAAATCACTCAGGTTGTACTCAGGATAGACTTGTTTAATAACAGTTGTTATTATATTGTAGGGGTACTTTTCGCTGTTGCTATCTCGTTCCTGATTTTGTACCCCTACTACTTATCAATGGTTGCTATTATTACTACCCGAGCACCCAATCAGTCTGTTCCTTTTCAGATGGTTAATATTAGAAGGCCGAAGAAAGGTTTCATGTATATATTACACACAATGTAGCACATAAATATAATTCACTGTTAATCCGAATTGAAGGAGTTGGTTGGCAATAATACAGATTTTAATGCAAAAGTATGTTTTAAATACCGTTCACAATTAAACTAAATTGTCCGTCTTCTAGACGGCAAAAATAAAAGTGATTTATGTCTATAAAGTGAAATGTTTAGCACAAATGTCTGGAATGTAATGAGTAGTCAAACGATTAAAGATACATGATAATATGAGCCTAGTAAAATTATTTATGTTCATAAATTCACTGACACAATAGTCCACCGCGTGATCCTCTCGGATCGCGCGCGGTTCTGTCTATTTTATAAAAGCACTATTAATTACAAATAAAATTGCAGTTCAAGAAATATCGATTAAAACTGCTTGAGACTAAAAGAGATTGTTCCTAAAATCACAGCTAAGAGAAATATTGTTTAAGGACAGAGTTAGAATATTTGACCTTAAAGAGCACAGCGTTTGTAAAAATTGACCTTCGTTGGGTTGTAACACGGAGCCGCGTGTTACAATATCATTGAATAGGCACACGTAATGCATGTGCATTTTTGTGCATATATAACTAGAAAGATCCAGTTAAATATAATTAGTACACATGTGTGAACATTTAAACGAAACTGCAGTCAATAGACCTTAATTTACCCTATGCTCACGTCCGACTAAATATTTATTCTAAACATCTTAAATGTTGTGTTTTTGGAATGATCTCAATAAGTATGATGGGTGAATATACACAAAAATCCTTTTTACTAAATTAGGAAGCTTTTTAAGATATGAAATAAGATTAGTGATTTTTAGACACGAAGTTTTGAAACTTATTTGAAGAAATAATAAGCAGTATATGGGAAAAGATAGAAGCCCTTTAGTAAGCGTTCAAATCACTAAGAGTTTTGAAGTCAAACGAATTGCTTGGAATGAAAGTTAGAATGGCAATACTCTCAATAATTGATTAGCCATTAATTGAATAATATGCCATATAATAAGTCTGTCTCAATCCTATGCGCTTAATCTTTTACTGGAGCTAGCTTCAGTTTCTAATTCATGCAATCGTCTTTTCTTTCCGTTAGCTAATGCGGTAATCCAAAGCGAACCTAACGATTTTCCAACAGCTTTTTCATTCATAATATTACCCTTAGATTTAATTTCGATAGTTTCTATAATCAATCTCGTCACTCTATTAAGACTTCACATTGCTATGTGTTTGTAATCATCCCTGTTATGATTGTTTTCAGTCTCCATTACATGACGGGAAACATCAGATTTAGAACTATGTTTATATTTACATGTAGTTCTATGTTTACTTCTTTTTACCTTGATTGGGCGTATGGTCTCACCAAAATACATGAGACTAGAATCAATGCGTGGAGTTTCCAAGGGTTCAATCTTTTCTTTTTGGTTAGGGAGTATAGTGCCTAGTGTAAGGGGCTGTTTTAAAACGGTCCTTATATTGTATTTTAAAGCTATTGATTTCACTTTCCTACTTAATATAGAGTCCGGTAATACCATGACCTTCCGCTCTTCCTTCTCCTTTATCCGCTTTTGTGTATCTCAAATTAGGATTAAATTTTCTTCACCATTCCCTCATTGTTGCATCTATTAAATGAAGAGGATAAATATTAGCCTTGAATATATCGCGTAGTCTACCTAATTCTAACTTCCTATGCTTTATATCTGTTAATCTAAGGCTTCTTAATGTTAATGACTTTAAAATACCGATTTTCATACGATACGGGTGATTGCACTTGAAATTAACAAGGATTCCCGAATAAATATCCTTCCGATAAATATCTATTTATTTCGAGAATACAAAACTTCACTTTACAATCGTTCATTTATATACATCATAGTTTTTCATTTGATTATGTGGGTGGCAACAAATCTTATTCAGTTTTACTTCTGTTTATTGTTTGGGCTGACTAGTGGGTGTGTATGTGTTTGTGTTTGTGTGTGTGCTAGTTTGCATGCAAAGATCTTTCTCGCTGTATTAAAAAGTGATGTCTGGGTTCTAGTTTTTCTTGTATTGATGTATTAAGCATAAACCAACTGTTCGCATTGTTGGCTGTTATGTGTACGAATGTTATTTTCCTGTGTGTAGTCTTTCGTTTATCAAATTTTGTTTTGTCTTCTTGGTAACAACGAAGGTGAGGATTGCAGTGTTGAATACTATTACTGTTTTGAAATTTCTGTATCCGTATGTGCAGCTGCTTTTCTCCCTTAAGTTTGTTGCCAATACGACCGAATGTTTGTTGAGTACGGTCGAGAGGGGTATTTGGTCTTGCCTGGATGCTAGTAAATTGTTGTTGGATTGTGTGATTGGTGGCTAGTCGATTAAAATGTCATGTTGTTGAAAATTTTGAATATTTAGTCCATGTGTTTGTTGTTTTATATATTAAAAACGGGAACCCAGTCAATTTGACCAATTTCTCAATTCTACATAAAGCAAAATTGGAAAAATGATATATTTATAAGGTCCTTTATATAAAACAAAAAACACCTGGCCTAAATATTCAAAAGTTTCATCTACATGATATTCTAATAGACTAGCCACGAATTACAAAACCAAAAAACAATTTACTAGCACTCAGACAAGATCAAGGGCCTTCTCGTCTAGACTCAACAAACATTTGATCAGATTGGCAAAAAACTGAAGAGGAAAGCAGCTGTACATACGGAGACAGGAATTTTGAAACAATATAAGCATTCAACACTGAAATCCTCACCTGCGCTGTGACCAACTGGACAAAGCAGAATTGTGGAACAAGGGGAAGCGAAAGACTACAAACACTAGGAGAAATATCATTCGTTGTAGTGGTTAAATTTGCAATATTGTTTCTAATTTGATTACGATTCCATCCGAGTGCATAGACCATGAAAGATTTGATCTTTTGAAAAAGAACAAAATATTGTATGTTTAGTATAAGTTTCTCCATATGAAAATAAAAATTAAAGGTTAGCCTGCGCAATTATTTAACTATGCAAATGTAGTGTCATAATCTAATTTCAAGAGATTCACAGAGCCACATATTTTTCCGATTTCAGTACATATCTGTTTAAGAGGCTCTTTAGAACGGATTATCCCTCAACCATTTTGACAATTGATTGTAAATTTTATATATCTTTGAGATAATAGATATTGTCATAGAAATTTCTCTCATAATAGTCCAGACCCGGATCCTGTTCAATATACATGTTTGGCTACATGTTTATATATATCCACTGGTTTAAATGAAACAAATTTATGCAGTAGTACAGACTCCTAGATTATACCAATTGCACAGATAATTTACTGTAAACTGTCGGCAGAATAGCCAACTTTAAAACTTCCATTTGCACAACTTCTACCATGTTCGCAAAACATTATTTCACTGGACTCAAAGTTGCGCTGTTATTTATGTTATTGGCTTAATCCAAATAATATTCGAATTGTTTTGTTTAATTATTTTGTTTATTTTCTCCACCACAAACAGTATCTATCTGCTTTCAATTTAATTGAATAATGCCAGGATTATTGCGAAATATGAAAACTGATACCGATCAAGGCCGGGGTGTAGGGATATACTGGAGCAATATGTGTTCATATATAGTTGTAAAACTCTATTTTGTTGAACTTTAGCATAAATTGATATCCATCATGTTGGTAGCATGTACCGACTCGGCAACCATTGTGTTAGTACCGTAATGTCGGTATCGGATACCGACAAAATAGCCATAGTGTTGGTGCCCTTTTCAGATCTGGTAATATATATATATATATATATATATATATATATATATATATATATAATTTATAGGAGTTAGCTAAGTGAAGTCGCATTGTCGAAGACTTTGTATGTGGTTAGCTTCATTGGTGTGGATTTACACATTCGTTTAGGAGATTGTACCGTCATATATTCCAATATTCCTAACAAAAACATATATTGGGTAAAGGGCGTAATATCGGCTCCTACTGAGTCGCCAGTAAGCACGAAACAAATATGCATGAGACTAAACTTTCCTTCCTTGCTATCTGTGGTTTATACTTCTTGTCATATTTGAGCTATTCGGTTACTAGATACTCATCACCTTATACATAATTGCATAGAGATGTAACATTTAACCGTTTTGATGTTTATTATTTACTTGAGTAAAATAGAAGTTATGTATTATGAAGATATACTGGTTGATCATTAATGATCTAATTGCCTTCATAATAACAATAAAATAAATCGAGTAAATTTCTTTTGAGAAATAAATGATGACAATTAGCGCATTCATATTTATCTCATCTATGTTTTTTTCATACGTCCACCTGGTTAGAATATATTCAGAAAGACAGCGGACAATTGAAAAAGAATATCAATCAAAATACATAAATGGTCCAATTTTTAATTTAATTGTCATCATTAGTTTTACTAGCATCTGGCAATCAAATCTTAGAAGCTGGTTTTGGTTCTGTAGCAGAGCAGGTATTGCAGTAAAACAGCTAAACTTCTGGGGATTGAATATTAAGTTACCAATTCTAAATTATCACGGAACGGTCACGTTCTCTCTGACTTAGTACTTGCAATAATAATACAATAGATTGTTGCTTAATTTAGGGTTGTTTTAAACTTTTGAAATGATAATCCTTTCTGCTCTCTTATGGATCAATAGTAATTCTTAGTTTATTTAAGTATATAACTATTACAATTTAAGAATTTAAATAGAATTTATTAAGCTGTATTTCACTTAATAATCGCCTGTAATTCATGACTTACGTAGACTCTTATCATATTTGTAGTATAACATCAATAAACGAACAAGACTGAAAGTAAATATTTAATAAAGCTGATTCAACAAAAACATTAGTATACAACATGTAAAAGTTTTTATAGTTGATTGTTTTGTCCACCTATGTTGGATGGTCCACGTACATGTATGTCTTCCGTGTTTATTATTAGCCTATCGTCTAGACGAGCCTTAATTATGCCTAATTCTGCAGTTAAATTATTCATTTGAGAAGTCAATGCCTGAATCAACGTTTCCAACCCATCAGAAGACATATTAAATGTACCACAAATGCTTTATTTTTACTCGATTATATATAGAATTTTGCTCGCACAACGAGCATCGATTTAATAAAACAAATTTACACATTAATTAATTTATGTTCACTTCAGCTCGAAGTCTGCTTTTCTCATTGGGCTGACTGCTTCATTCTTATACGGGCGCATTCTGCGAGGAATTTCTGCTGAAATAATGTCTGCCCTAGATAAGACCCTTTGTTCATTATTTGTCTTACAGGTGGCCATTGCCACATCTGATCCCCGCCCTCAGGAATCGGCTTTCGCACTCTGCTTCCAACGATCCAATGCTAGACTAGTCGCTGTGGTCCATCGGGCAGGCTAACAGAAAACTAGTAAATTGTGCTCTGCGGCCACCCTCTCCACGCGATACGGCCCATCGATTGACAGCCTGCAGTGCCATGGGCTCGATCTTCGCTACCATTTGACATAGGCGCTGACCTTTAAGCGAGTGGCGTGTCGGTTGCCTTGCAATAAGCCTTGTCGGCGAGATGTGGTACAGCCTACATATTCAGTTAACTGCCTTCAGTCGTTCATGACGATATCCGCTATGGTGCAGCGCTACAATGGGATCCTTGGATTACAGGATTCACCGTGGCAGACTTATGTGTCCTCCAGCAGACCATGGTCGTTGGAGCGAATCCTGTCAGCTGCTTGCAGCCTGTGCAGCGTATGGCCCGCTGCGACCAAATGTAATTTGTCGCTCCACGGTCCCGGGCTCTAGTGGCACCAACACCGCAGTACCTCTGTCCATCGTCATATGTGGTGCGCTCAGCTAGAAGACGCTGAAATATGGTTAAGTCCATGTGAAACGAGAAGGCTTTAGCAAACAGGCTTTTGTGCGAGAGGTGCATTAAATCCATCCTGATAATTCTCAACCACCTCTAACACAGGCGCCTTGATCCAGTGTAACAATCACTTGTGGTGCACCGAATAACGATCTGAGCCATTCGAACTTCGAAAGGCACAGGTTTTTCTTATAGTCAGTGTTCTGTCTGATGAATGCTTCTAAAAATCAGTGCGTATTCACATACTCCGACCTCATCGGGTGACACGTATCGACTATGGAAAACACGTAGGTACACGCCGCCGCGAAGCTACTGGCATCCTGGACCTGACCAGGTTGATTTATGCAGAATACTCGTTCGGTGCAGTGGCATTGAAAGCCCTCGGAGTGACCTTTTCTCGTGTGTGTGGTCTCCATACGTTGGCAGATCGCTGGAAGTGCACTGTTGACAGTAGCGACTGATATGCTTATAAGGACATGCCAGGCCAATACAATCGCGACTGCAATGTCTCAATGAGCCGCCCAGCGCCGGGATGTCCCAACGTTTCATGCCAAATGGCCATTAATTCTGTTCTTATAGATTCTGGCACAAACCATTGCACTGTTTGTCCTTCTTTCCGCACCAACAGGCCGTTCTGTAGACTCAACGTTTTATATGGTGCAGACACCACTGTGCCGTTTTTTAATTGATTGACTATTTCCTGACATGTAGCATCTCTTCCCTGTTTTTCAGAGACTTTTATAAGCGGCGAAACCCGCACAGCAAAAATTCTGCTGAGCGCATCGGCCGCCGCATTCTCGATTCCTGCTCTATGATGAATTGATATATCGTACTGTTCTAGTTCTTCAATGGCTCGATGTACACGTTTCTTCTCAATACATAGTGATCTCCAATGCACTAGCGCTTAGTGGTCGGTAAAGACGTCCACGTGTCCCCCGATGACAAAATATCTAAACTTCCGCAGCGCCCATTGTACGGCAAGTAATTCTTTTTCTGTTCCGCCTTAGTGAGTGTGCGACTTATATATTGCGCAGGACGTCCGTCAGCTTGTAACACCGCTCCTATACCAATATCTGACGCGTCTGTAACAATTGACATATTACCTACCGGGAAAATCAAAATAGTTGTATCCATTAATTTCTGCTTACATAGCACAGACGCTTGTTGAGCCTCCTCCGTCCAACGAAATGCTATCTTGGCACTAGTTAACTGAGATAAGGGCTGTTTTGTAACCGCCATCCCTGCGAGGTATGGTCTATAGAAATTCACCATACCAATAAACCGGCGCAATTGTTTCCTAGTAGTAGGCACCGGATAATCCCTGATAGGTTGTACATTCGAATCTAACGGCATGCATCCTTCCGCTGCGACTAAGTGCCCCAAGAACCGCACTTCTTGACCTATCTGTACCTTTTCTGGATTAAAATGTAATCGCTATTCTACAGCTTTGGCCAACATCTTCTGCAGCCTCACACGTAATTCGTGTTCAGTAGTGGCCCATATAATAAAATCGTCTACGTAAGCTGTTGTACACGTTAAGTCAGACACGAACGAGTCCATCATTCTTTGGAACACTTTCGGTGCGTTTTAAAGGCCAAATGGTACCCGGGTGAATTGGAAATGACCTTGGGGTACTTGTACCGCTAACTTCCATTGGTCTTCGGGCCGCACGTCTATTTGCCAAAATCCCTGTTTAAGATCAAGCACGGCAAACCATTTGCCTCCCGCTAGCTGTAAGAACAGATCACGCAGAGCCGGCATGGGATACGGGTCCGGTTTAGTTACTGAGTTCAATTGCCTAAAATCAGCCGCTGGTCGGAGCGAACCATCCTTTTTCGTAACATAAACCATCGGAGCACGAAAAACAGATGTTGACGGTTCAAGAACGCCGGCTTCTATCATTTCTTGGGTTGCACGAGTCGCCGCTGCTAATTTCTTTGGAGGAGCACCATATACTTTTGGTGGTTCGTAACCGTCATTTAGTTCTAGCCATAGTTTAAACTGGCCGATCGTCGGCCCTGGACGCTCGCTACAATCAGGCAGTTGGAATATAATGTTATATTGGGTTTGAAGATTCTTCCACCACCCAGGCAGACAACTGGTCTCCTCCTGCATCTTAGGGGTACATATAGACTTTATTGAACTTATTCGCTCAGGCCACGATAGGCATACACGTTTATTTTGACAGTCTATCGTCTTAACCCATTTTCTAATGAAATCAAGTCCCAATAAGGGCGTTTACGTATTCGAAACAACAAAAGACATATGATAGACATTTTCATTTATTAACAACTTCGTGTCCCACTCGCCCACAGCCACCATCGATGCGCCAGATGCCTGACATAAACTTGCTTTCGTAGGTTTTACATTGTTCAATGGCCAAGTCAATGGTAGTACTGACACATCAGCTCCAGTATCCAATTGCATTATTACTGGCTGTCCGTTGAAGAGTTCTAAAAATTTAACTTTAATGAAAATTTTTACATTTGGCAATGTTTCCCACACTTCTTTTTCTTCAAAGGCCATCTGGTTCGGACCACTTTTTTATTTGTTCTGCTGGTCTTCATTCGATCTACCCGTCGGAGCCACCAAAGTATTAATATTTGTGCCCTGCTCTCTCCCACCTTTATTTGTGAGATTGTGCACCCTGTTACCCCACTGCACTGGCCGTTCTCGAGGAGCAGTATATGGGTTTTGCTGACGCTTATACGTCGTATTCGTCGGAGCTGGGTCCTTATATACTGACTTTGCTTCCAGGCCACTGGCTGTTGCCTTCTGTCGCGGAACTGCTTATTATGCCGCCAAGAATTCCAATACGGTATTTCGCTCCTGTCAGATGTCGTAACTGGACCCATGCGTGGAGATGCAGCTGCCACTTTGTTTGTCATTATGGTCGAACTTTGAAGAGCCTGAAGTCTCTCTTCAAGGCCTCCCTGGGAGCTGGATATTTCACCGTATCTGGTAGGATCCAGCAGCATGAACATGATGGCCTCATGTGGTTGCAAGCTGGGTAAAGACTCGGTAAGCTTCGAGAACCACCGCTTGATACGTGCCATGGTATCCATGGGCATTTCACCCATTAATGGTTTCAGGCTGTATAATTCTAAGAACACTTCCTGAGGCCTGGCCCGGAAATGATCCAACACGCGTCTTTTGTATTCTTCATACGTGAGGTCAACCGGCAATTCCAATTGGACTGCTACTGTCCGGTCCACTAATTCCTGGACAGCCACACGCATAATAGGTGCTTCCAATGTAAATTCTTGGGCTCGAACTGATGCTTCAAATTTTTCGAACCACAACTGTGGCCTTTCCACATCTAGTGGTGCCAACATCGGCTTAAACTCTGATGAAGGTCTGAAATAAATCGTCGATTCGGCTGAAAATGCCGGCATATTTCCTCCTGATTACTCTTCGGCGCGGTCGCCATTGTTTTGTCCACCTATGTTGGTTGGTCCACGTATATGTATGTCTTCCGTGTTTATTATTAGCGTATCGTCTAGACGAGCCTTAATTATGCCTAATTCTGCAGTTAAATTATTCATTTGAGAAGTCAATGCCTGAATCAACGTTTCCAACCCATCAGAAGACATATTAAATGTGCCACAAATGCTTTATTTTTACTCGATTATATATAGAATTTTGCTCGCACAACGAGCATCGATTTAATAAAACAAATTTACACATTAATTAATTTGTGTTCACTTCAGCTCGAAGTCTGCTTTTCTCATTGGCTGACTGCTTCATTCTTATACGGGCGCTTCTGCGAGGAATTTCTGTTGAAATAATGTCTGCCCTAGATAAGACCCTTTGTTCAATATTTGTCTTACAGGTGGCCATTGCCACATTGATAGCACTGGTAAATTTTAAAAAAATCATCCAAGTTAATTCTAGAATAGTTGCTGTTTGCACTTCTTTGTAAATTGTACAACTAGTAAATTTTTTCGGCAACAATTTCCATCTGGCCAAACGAATGAAAAGACCAGTATACAAATCAAAAGTAGGATTTGAGATGGGTCATTGAAGGATAGCGGCGAGATTGGTACAGACTAAATAATAAAATACTGCCTACATGTTATAACGATATATATGGTACTTGGATACAATTGACTAGAATTAATTCTTCAAAAGTAACAGAATTTTGATTCTTAGCAGAATTCTAAACTTCAGTTTCTTGCAGCCTGTGCACATTGTTAGTGCAACAATTTTGGCGATAAACGGAGATGAAGACAAATAAGTCAGCAAACCGCAAAAATCTGTCCACGCATTTTGGTGAGAATCACTAGAAGACGCTGAAATATATTAAAGTACCATTAAAACGAGAAAGGTTTAACAAACAGGCTATTGTGAGAGAAAGGTGCAAAAATCCATCCTGATAATTATCAACCACCTCTAACACAGCGACAAAAATCCAGTGTAAATTTCACAAGTATACAAAATAACGATCAGATTTATTATAAGTTCGAAAGGAACAGGTTTTTCTTATAGTCAGTGTTATGTCTGATGAATGTTTTTAAAAATAAGTGCATATTAACATACTCCTTAAATACATCGTGTGACAGTATACTTAAATCCGTAGGTAATGTGTTGAAGAAGCTTGGGATCCTGGATGAGAGGTATGTTTTATTAAATATTTTGTTGGTATTGTTGAGGCCCCTAACCTATTCGTGTCTGTAAGCCCCATAGATGCCAGATCGCTGGAAGTCCTAAAATTCACAGTAGAGTCTGATATGCTTATAAGGTTATTATCGTTACTTAAGTTCAAGTCCGCTATGTCCTGCACTAACCTACTTGTGTCCTCGAATTTAATATCGGTATCCATGAATATAGGAGATAACAATTAAATCGACACTTACTATTAGGCAATCGGAATGTGAAAGTTGGAAGCTGTTCCGCACCGTAATTTATCTAGTGAGATGGAATACTTGAACCAAAGATACAAACAATTATACCTGTTCTTAGGCTCCTGTTCCTTTCTGTTTTATATTAGAACAAAAAGGCAATTGATGGAGCAATATATTTGTTAATGAAATAATCGTTTAACCAAGAAATTGTGAAAATGCAGCAGACCAAAATTTACAATACCAGACAAGGAGCGAGATACTCAAAAACATGAAAATAGCGCACAATTTTAAAATCAAGTATTTAAACAAAGAATGTTCTGGAAAATAAAAAGAAAAAATTCTTTTTAAATAAAGTTCGTTACAATCAGCTATGGTGGTTTAAATTTATCGGTCAAGGTTATTTTATATAAGGCGGAGGATTTAACATCCTCTACATACACCACCTTCTCAAAAAAGGCGTCTAATAATAGACGTAATCATAGTTCTTCGGCTGACGATGTATTCTTCCAGAACGAGTTGTGCATACTGGCGCCCCTGACGTCGTCATCTCGCCCGGTGCAACATTCACTGGTTCTTCAAAATCATTTGGTATCGACAAATAGTTTTCATGCTGTGATTCAGTAGAATAAGATTTTGCTATATTAGACAACGATTCTTCAGAGTTCTGCATTTCATTATGTGCCTGCATGATGGGATTGCACACATCAGATTCGCCCATGGAACGGTCATTCGACGCATCTGTTAATTCAGTCATACCGTCAATCCAGATAAACTGGGGAATACAGCGATCCAACGTAACACAATCCTCAATGCCATTTATTTCTACGATGACATTCTAGTCAGTCATCCTCTTGACCTTGTGTGGTCCTTTGTAAAATGGTGTCAGGCAGTTCTTCCTATTCTCATTAGTTATATACACATGCGAAGCCGATTTTAAACCATAGGACACATAGCATTTGGTTTTAGCTTTTCTAGTCTTGGTTGGGGCCAAACGACACATCTTGTCTCTAAGTGCTCCTACAAACCAATCTACATAACTAGAAGCCCAATCAAGACTACTTGGAGTTTCTATTAGAAGATCTCCAGGCAACCTTAATGGTTCTCCATAAACCAATTCTGCTATGGAAGTTCCTAATTGTGCCCTATATCTGTTTCGCATGGCGAGTAGTACTATAGGAAGATCGTGTATCCAGCTTGTTCCACTAGTACACCTTAATGCAGCTTTCAGTTCACGATGTAGCCTTTCTACCATCCCATTCGCTCGTGGGTTATACGCGCTAGTATGTACTATAGTGGTTCCCATGATGTTGAGGGATCTTACGAAAAGCTCTGACATAAATTGACTACCGCGATCACTAGTGACCTTTTCCGGAACACCATAACGCGATATCCAATTATGTAGAAACGCGAACAAAACTTCTTGCGCTGTCATGTCTTTTAAAATCGCCACTTCAAATTGACGACTAAATCTATCTACCATTGTCAGCAAGTATTTGTTTCCATTTACTTCAGGCATCTCGACAATGTCTATGTGTACGTGTCTGAACCGTCCGATTGGTATTCCAATGTTCTTTATCTCGGTTCTGGTATGTCTCCACACCTTACACGTTTGACACTTGGCACAGGCTCTTACCCATACCCGTATGTCTTTAGACATGTGCGGCCAAACGTATCTGTCGTTGATCAGTCGAATGGTGGCTTTAATGGATGGATGACCCATGTCATGTAACACTTGGATAATCTTGGCCCGTAACTCCAACGGCACATATGGTCGTGGTTGACTTCTAGATGTTTCGCATAACAACCACTTGCCACTTCTGAGCTTACGAACATATCCTGGTCTTTTGGACAATACTAATGTGAAGGGATCCGATCCTTGCGCTTCCTCGATTTGACTAACGAAATCGTGCATTGATTCATCTAAACTTTTCAATGGACCTTGAAATATCAGCTCGACATCAGCTTCGTTCGGTCGGCTAAGTGCATCTGCTACCACATTCTCCTTGCCAGCAATATGAGACACAGTGAAATCGAACTCTGCTAACCGTGTTATTTGGGAATTTACTCTACGAGAGTAATTAAGCCTAGCTGTCTTACCAAGTATGCTGATCAATGGCTTATGATCGGTCAATAACTTAAACTTGTGACTCGTCTAAGTAATGCTCGAAGTGTAGCACTGCGGCATACACTGCTAGAAGCTCTTTGCCAAACGTATCATAACGTTTTTCTCGATCATTAAGCTTACGGCTATAAAACCCAATCGGTCTTACTACGTCCTGATCTCTTTGCTGTAGCACTGCCCCTAATGCAACATCTGAGGCATCTGTGATTAGTTCGAAAGGGTTTTCCCAATCTACAGCTGCCAATGTGGTTACGTCACTCAACATATCCTTGGCCTTTTGGAAATTTTCTGGGTCTTCTTGACTCAAGTTTATAGGCCAAGACTTCTTGATCGTGCTCTTTTCACGAGTAAGATGGTTTGTTAACGATCCAAGAATTCCGGCTAGACCTGGAATGTATCGACGATAATAGCTGATCATGCTCAAGAACCTTCGCAACTGGCGTACAGTTCGGGGTTCCGTTACGCCCTTAATAGCTTGGACCTTATCTTCCAAAAGTTTAATTCCGTCTTTAGAAAGTATATGACCAAGGTATTTCACTGAAGAGCAACCGATATAAATCTTATTCTGTTTGACCACTAATCCATATTTTTCCAGCCTGGTCAAAACCGTTTCCAAATGCGTACGATGTTCATTTCGTGAGCGACTGAAAATTATTATGTCGTCTATATACACCCTCGCAAATGGACAATTCTGAAGGATTTCTTCAGCCAAACGCTGGAATGTCTGACTGGCATTTTTCAAACCAAAAGGCATTCGAAGAAATTCATGCGATCCCCCTCCTGGAAATCTGACTGCGGTGAGTGGTATCGAACTTTCTTCCATTGGTACCTGATAGTACGCTTTCTGGAGATCTAAAGTTGAATAAACCTCATATCCCATTATATCTCGGAGCAAAGTACTCTGGTTAGGGAGAGGATAAGAATCACCCTTCGTCACTGAGTTTAATAGACGATAATTCCCACAAACCCTCCATTGACCCGGTTCAGGTTTGGGAACTACCACTATTGGGGAAGCAAAATTGGAATTTGACCTTCTACAAATCCCCTCTTCGCGCAATTGGTGAAATTCGGACAAAGCAACTTGTTGCTTGTGTTGTGCCAATGGTTGAGCCTTTGGTGAACAAGGCAACGGAGCCACCAATTCTATCTGGTGTTCTACTCCTGTTTTCAAACCTATCCTTTTGGCACTGAAAGGTTGAAACAACTGCCAGGTGCTTCTCGATTATATCGGCAAAGTCATGTGCCACCGATGGACGAGGTAAGAGGACCGTTCTAACTGCCGACGTGTTAGAATCAGTAGGTGTTGCTATCCCTACGCCTTCTGCGATAGTCCTAGCCTTGGGGTCTAATGTCAGCTTGAAATGTGTCAATAAATCCATGCCAATGATATGGTCCTTGACATCGGCTACTAGAAAATTCCATCGGAAGGAAGATTTCTGGCCTAATGTTACCGACATTTCTTTCATCCCTTTTACTCCAATCGGACTACCGTTAGCGGCCCATAGTTGATAATCAAATGTGGGGCAATCTGCTTCCACCACGTCTGACCTAACTATGCTTACCTCAGCACCCGTATCAATGAGAAATTCTAATCCAGATAATTCATCCTTAATAATGAACTTGTTGCTGGACAATCCGGCAATGTTTTCCAGAAATCCGCTTAGTGAGAATCGGACTCTCTTGCCTTCTATCTTGGTGCTGTTTGTTCTAGTCGCATCTTTAGCTTTGAGTATGCCTTTTAAAGGCATATCTGGGAGCCTTTACAATGGAACCCCCCCTACGGCTCCTACTAGCGGGGGTCTTGTTCTTTTCCCGGTGATGGATTTCTCTTAACCGGTTTTGTGCTTCCTTTCCATCTGGGTCCACCTAATCGCGGGTAAATACAATTCTCACTCTGGCACTTCGCACTGCGTCCGTATTCACAATGTGCCTTACACCATCCGCGTGGCCCTTCGAAGCGTTGACGCGAGTGACTCCCTCGACGTCTATTATACTTATCCTGACTCTGAAGTTGTGCAATATCACTACGCAAGCTAGCAACTTCTCTACATAAGAAACGCAAAGTTTTTGTATAGTCAGGTGGTTTTCGGTATCTGCCCTGACTGGCTGCATCGTTACAGAATCTGCTATTACAGCATGTACTTGTGGTTCTTGCTGTTTATACACGCCGTCTAACCCTCTGAGTTTTGTTGGCCAATCTATGCTCATTGTGTCAAATACTTCCAATGTTGTTCTGAGCCTAATTGGTAGCTCAGCTGTAAAAATGGAGTTGACTACATCTCTAGATTTATTCAACCTGGAAGCTTTTGTGCAAAGGCGTTCATAAAATTCGGACGGTAGTTGACGCCCCATTTTTTCTAAGCGTAATAGTTTGCACATTTGCGCTGATCTTCCAGGCTGATATCTTTGTTGAATTTCAGCCATTAATAACTCAAATGCATTGTATGGCTTTTCTTCTACAGTTCTGTCTCTGAAATTTTCCAAGGCATTTCGGAAATTTTTAGGCAATGCCAACCATGCTTCAACAAATTTCTCCATAGGGTTTACGATATTATAAGCACTGAATATCATTTGGGCATCTGCTACCCAACTTGAATGTTTTTCTGATTTATACTGTGGTAGACTTAATATTCTTCGACTGGCGCGGTCGCCAAATTTTGTTGAGGCCACTAACCTATTCGTGTCTGTAAGCCCCATAGATGCTAGATCGCTGGAAGTCCTAAAATTCACAGTAGAGTCTGACATGCTTATAAGGTTATTATCGTTACTTAAGTTCAAGTCCGCTATGTCCTGCACTAACCTATTTGTGCCCTCGAATTTAATATCGGTATCCATGAGTATAGGAGATAACAATTAAATCGACACTTACTGTTAGGCAATCGGAAAGTGAAAGTCGGAAGCTGTCTCGTACCGTAATTTATCTAGAGAGATGGAATACTTGAACCAAAGATACAAATAATTATACCTGTTCCGAAGGGGCTCCTGCCCATGTCGTCATTATTTCCACTTTGTTTTGTCTTTGATCGGGTTGACCTAATTTTACTCTACTGGAAATGCGGTTCTATCGCATCTCTTTTGTTTACCGTTTGCTACGAGACGAATTCATGATTAAAATAGTGTTGAGTCAAATATATATAAATAGAATGGTTTTTGAACGAGGTTACCACATTTGCTTAAATCTGCTATTGTGATCAACGTTGTGTTGCCTGATGATGGTGCTGGAAAGTAGGCACCGAAACGTCGCCAGTAAACAAAGATGTGATAGAACCGCATTTCCAATTGAAGTAAAAATAAGTCAACCCGATCAAAGACAAAACAAAATTGGAAATAGTGACAAATCGGATCTTTGTGTGACTGCCCGTGTACAGCTATTACTCGCGTACGCAAAACGCGGCATTGATAACCTGAATGCTTACACACCGCAAAATATTGAGTTTAAAACCTGTTCCTTTCTGTTTTATATTAGAACAAAAAGCAATTGATGGAGCAATATATTTGTTAATGAAATAATCGTTTAACCAAGAAATTGTGAAAATTCAGCAGACCAAAATTTACAATACCAGAAAAGGAGCGAGATACTCAATTTCAAAATCAAGTATTTAAACAAAGAATGTTCTGGAAAATAAAAAGAAAAAAATTCTTTTTAAATAAAGTTCGTTACAATCAGCTATGGTGGTTTAAATTTACCAGTCAATGTTATTTTACATAAGGCGGAGGATTTAACATCCTCTACAGTATTTTTGAATTTAATTGAGCAATTATGATCACTTTTAACATATATCTGACCAGCGTAAGAGAAATTTGACAACGGAGGGCACGTAAAGATCTCGAGTACAAAGAAAATGGCTCTCATATGAGGACTAAATCAAAAGAGTAGAAGATATACAAATAAGATTCGCTATGAATATATCTGACTTAGAGCAAAAATACATTTTACAATGCGAGTTGCAATATGTTCTAAAGCAGAAGAGATAATAAACAAAATTAGCGATAAAATTCACTGGCGTAAAATATGAAAGAATTCATGTAAGTTTTGTATAAAGCCTCAGGTTAGGGTATTGTTTTAATGCGTTGACAACTAGGCTATTTGATGAGTTTTCATTTAAATCCAGCAAGATTTATCGAGAATATCAGTGACTCTGAGAAAGTGATATTTAAGTTGTTGACAGAATCGATGGTCTCCATATACAGGGAGAAGTTGGAGAAGCTGAAGAATTGATAGCCCTCAGGCCTAACCCTTATTAACAGAGTTTGATACTAGTTGTGTTAGAATCCAAAAGCGCCAAGCTAAACATGCAGTAAAGATAGCAACTGAGCGGTTGGAAATGCATAAGAAACAAGAGTGGCTTTGAAGCTGAGAAGTACACCTTGGCATCAGAAAATATAAACAATTTTAATTGGTTACCATTAACCTGAGTCTGAGAAACTGATACAGTGCCGAATACGATCCATGCGGAGCACGAGAACGAATAGAGGCCGATCTCAAATTCCAATGCCGATTAATAAATAAGTTGATGGTATTCAGAGATAGTAACCGATAGGTTTAAAGAAGCAGCCAAAGATGCAATAACTTAACATGGAGGATTCAAATGCAGAGTAGAAGACTATATCGGAGCCATTGTAATTAACCAGAAAAAGAACGCAATTGTGTCCTTGAGAGATAGCTAAATATAAGTGCTTAAGGACGCTAGGTAGAGTATTGTAGAAAGGGCGATCATTCAGAAATTAATGTTGGTCATCCGGAAACGAGAAACTACTTTTTGATTTAATGAAAAGCTAAATTTCTTTAAAGACAATGATATAAATTTGACTTAGATCCTCAAATAAGGAGAAAGACGAACTGCTGGCTCTTGGATTAGGTAATATGATCGACGTTAGATATACCGGAGTTAAAATGGTAATTTCTGGAAACCAGTTATAGACCTGAGCGAGCAGAGTAAGAAGGTGTGGTCAAATTGGTGTCTTTCATAGCTTGGACGCCTATGGCCATTCGAACGCGATATTTGTGCACAATACTTGTGTCGCGATAGCTGATCAATTCGGTCGAATAAGAGACTGCGCAGTAAAAATCAGAAGTAATGCTCTGATAGTCATCCTGCAAAGTTGTTTTCGGCAGAGAAAGAGAATTTTATTTTCGATCGCTTGGATTCGTCAAAAATTTTTCCTTGATAATTGCGAATTTCTGACCAGAATTGGCAACCGACGGATGCGCCTTTTGATGCCAAACGCTTGGTTTTTTCGTAAGCTGGAAAGGATCTCATACAACATCTTGTCCAAGTATTGATAAAAACATTGTGGAGCCTAGATTATCTATGGAAATTATTTCTACAATAAATAGTATTATGAAATTAAAAGTAGAAAAAATAGAGGATGACTTAACAAATGTGAGACTAAATTGAATGAGGTTGATATAGGTATAAAAAATATGCAAATAAAATTTAAATGTTAAGCTGAACTAAATGGAATTTTGAATAAATATAAATGAAATTGGCGGAATTAATTCAACGTCAGTAAATTTTAAACACGGCATCTCGAACAACTGATGAAATATTGAATATATTGGACCTAAACCGTATTAAATGTTACTGGACAACTTAAATGACAACATTCATCAGGATGATTTATTTTAGCTTAAACCAATCAAAATATGTCAAGTGGCTGATATATTAAGATTCCAAATTGTTAGAAAGAAGCTGGACAGCTTGAAA
The DNA here is from genome assembly GCA_029291075.1 of Eudiplozoon nipponicum. Lineage (NCBI taxonomy): Eukaryota > Metazoa > Platyhelminthes > Monogenea > Mazocraeidea > Diplozoidae > Eudiplozoon > Eudiplozoon nipponicum. The sequence continues at coordinate 19,213 of JAQBSW010007661.1, read as the reverse complement.
CCGTTTATATACGATTTACCAGGAAGACATTAAACAATTAATTTGTGGAGATAATTAACTAAGATAAACTGAAAGCCTCTAAATGGCTTTCTTCTAAAGGATGTTGTCTAAAGCAAAATAGATAAAAACAGCGTACGATAAGATAAAAATGAAAACAATGGTGATTGACAGGAAAACATGGTTTAATCTCAAATTATTCATTCTTGCAGATAGTTGAGCGCGCAATACTAAATCACCTGGATTCTATTCTTCTATCAAACGTTGATATAATTTGGCATTAATTTACAAAAGAAGGCTTGACCTCCACGAATAGATTATACATGTGGAATTGTATTATATATTTGGATTACAAGAATATTAATGGACTTATAGTGATATCACTCTCTATTTGTCATATAATTCACTATTTTTCTTTTGTTGCCATTATGAAGGTGATTAATTACTTAGAGGTAAATCCGGTTACATATTGGCTTTTTTACTATTAATTATATAATAGGATCATGGTTATTTAAATGTGCTGATAAATGGGACATTTGGAGCTTCGCTTGGTTAAAGTTTGTTTCTCATAATATACAGAAGTTGGTTCTCAAATGTTATATGTACAAACTTTATAACAACTAGAATTTTTTTTCCAATTTATTCAAAGAACTTTGATTTCTTTAAGAATAATATAGCACCATATGTTAATGACCTGATTAGGAATTCAATAAAACTTCGTTCAATTGTAACACGCGGCTCCGCGTTACTACCCAACGATGTTCGATATTGACAAATACAGTGCTCTTTAAGGTCAAATGATCTAACTCTGTTCTTACACAATATTTCTCTTAACTGTGATTTTAGAAACAATCTCTGTTATTTTCAAGCAGTTTTAATTGAGATTTCTTGAACTGCAATTTTATTTGTAATTAATAGGGTTGTTTATAAAAGATACAGAACCGCGCGCGATATGCACGGAACACGCGATGGATCATTGTGTCACAGTGGATTGATTTTGCTCAGTTGGATTATTTGCAGTTTTCGCGAGGGATTTACTGTTCACATTTAACAATGCCTATCGGAATTTCAGAGAATAATGGATTATTATAATGACATACTTAAAAAACATAGCAAACAGTGAACTAATTACTTGTGAATTTTTGTCATTGATGTCTTTACACGAATTTCTTTATTTTATTTTCAGTGACAACTTTTAACAGTGACTATGTTCATATCATCATGTATTTTCAATCGGTTGCATATATTCATTTCAATTTAGACATTTGTGAAAGAATAACTGCTTGTGTGAAAAATATGCTACTTTATAAACAGAGCTCATTTTGCTACCGTCTAGTGCATGGACAATTTTGTTTAACTGTGACTTGTGCATGAAACATTCATCTTTGTGAACAATGTTTTACTTTTGCCGTCTAGAGTACGGACAACTTAGTTTGACTGTGACTGGTGTTTAAGACATTCATTTGTGTTAAAATTTGGTTTTATTGGCGTCTCGAGCACGGTCAATTTCGATTACTTATGTTTCCAGACGCGGTATTTTTTACAATACATATGTAATCATTCGCATTGGTCTTCTCTCATCACCCATTGGGAAAAAGCCGGGGATTAATCAGGTGCACGGATCTCCACAGCCGCTACCAAACTAATGTAGGGAAGAATTAATCTCGCAAAAGTCTCTTACATAAATGGTGCCCCGGTTCGTCGAACTCACAGCCAGCAAAGAATTAATAAACATCTAGATTTTCAGAAATTCAAGCACTTCGGATGAATGCCACGAAGGAAAGTAAATTCTAAGACACATATCACAGAAAAACACCCTCTCGAGATCACAATGATGGAAGACAGCCGCACGATGACGGGTGAGGACGATGTTACACTGCCATCTATTCTCGACAACACTCATACGCATAAGATCAGGTCCAGTTCAGGAAATGCAGGAAGCCCGGTGGTGAGCCCAGCAACAGGCCGCACCAACACATGGACACAGTATAAAATATGCCAATTCGATCCAGACTACCTTGACGAGTGGGTCGACGATGTTACTTTATTGGCCAAGGTGTCCAATATAACAGACGAGGGCTCAATATTTGTGAGGGCTTGGGAGACAATCCCAATGTCTCTCAGACGCGGACTCAAAGATATACTGCATCAATACACTGAGGGCACATGTGCGCAGCCATGGCAGAGCCTGCAACGCGCCGTCAAGCAGCGTTTGACACCAGATCGAGAAGACAGGCTTACAGAATTAATGAGCCAGATGTCCCTAGGTAGTCGCACGCCTTCTGAGCTATTTAGGGAAATGGAGCACAAAGCCTTAGAATTCAAACTGCCCAAGGAAATCGTAATGCGACTGTTCATACAGAATCTCCCGCCGGCACTACAAGAGATGGCCACGTTCCTGCGCGAATCCCTCGAAGTACAAGACGACGTTCTGCCGGCACGTCTAGACAAGTGGTGGAAGAGACACCACTACAGATCACCTGTCCAAGAGAGAGGCCACATCACCTCAAGACTGTTCGAATCACAATCCACCGCATCATCAGCCGGAACAAATGTCACGAATGAACGCCTCATCAGCCTGCTCGAGAACCTCACCGTCAGGCCAAATTTGGCCTCAGTCGATGCCGTCCATAATAGACGCGACCAGAGCAGGCGTGACCAGCGTCGACCACCGTCCCGGAATAGCGCCAGGAGTTCGACGTCGAGAAACAGGGCCACAGTGCTACAGTTACCAGCGGAGTGGTGTCAGAATCATCGCAGCTATGGCCACTCCACACGTTATTGCCTCGGAAACGGCTGCACATTCCCGCGCACAGACGCGACGTTCAAGTGGCCGCGGTCACCCTCAACAACTCAGGAGGATCCGCCCATGGAAGGTTCGGAAAACTGCTGGGGTCAGCCTCCTCTGCGACAGTAGAGGCTGAGCACCCCAAGATCGTTGGCCGCTCCACGTCTGATGGCTCGAAGCACGTTGCTTTCGCGGTAGAGTGCAATCAAACTATTGTATTTACAGCGACGGCTCCAGTCAAGTCATGCTTCAAACGCCCAAATGCCAGCAACCAGTCTCGTCGTCAGTTGCCACTATCAACATCTTTTCTCATCCGTGACGCAACCTCTGGCGAATTATTTCTCATAGACACTGGATCAGATGTGAGCTTACTACGCCACAATTATTTCGAACCCACCCACCCAGTCGACACCAGCAGTCTGACATGCGCTAATGGTTCCAACATAGCGACGTTTGGGGTACGAGTACACACTATCTCGTTCTCCAACTCAAAAAGATATTTCAATTATCCGTTCATCATCGCCAAAACGACACGGAACATCATTGGACGTGATTTTCTCGAACACTTTGACCTGACCATTCGTCCAAGAACACGAGAGATACGCACTGCAGACAATCAGTTGCTTACATCAGCGCTAAAACATACGACTCGCGCCAAAGCAGTCTCATCTATACGGCTTATTTCTCCAGTTCCTCATGTACCGCAACTGGACGATGTTCTGAAACGTCATGAAGAAATTTTCAAAAATATCTCCTCCATGCCCGATCTCAAGAGGAAGCGTGCCATCACAGCCCATCGTATCATCTTGTCGAAACCACTTCCTCATCCTCTACGAGCACGTCTATTGGCACCACACAAACATAAGGCTGCCGAGCAAGAATTCGCCATGCTACGTCAACAAGGCATCTGTACACGATCCAGCTCACCTTTTGCGTCGCCTGTGGTAGTAGTACCAAAGAGTGAACCAGCAACATTCAGAGTGTGCGGGGATTATCGTATTCTCAATTCTTGCACACAGTCTGATTCGTACATCCTGCCAAATCCAGCCGACCTACTCAGATCTGCTATCTGTTATGCTGTGTTTTCAAAATTTGACTTGGTAAGAGCATACAATCAAGTTCCGATGGACAAAGACTCAGTATCATATACTGCACTCAGATTTACCGGAGGTGGCACGCACGAATATCACTATATGCCTTTCCATCTCAAGAATGCCTCGCAAACATTCCAACGCGTTATGGACGAAATACTAGATGGTCTACCATTTGTAATTCCATATCTAGACGACATCCTGGTATTCTCCAACTCAATGACCGAACATATACAACATATTGAGATCCTGCTCACACGTCTAGCTGACAATGGCCTCCGACTTCATGGCAACAAATGCGTCTTTGCACAGAAATCAATTGAATTCCTTGGACATCAAATTTCCGAAGAAGGCATGACACCTGTACCCACTAAGGTTTGTGCTATTCATGATCTACAGCCTCCAACCACCGTTCGGGCATTACGACGATTCTTGGGCAAGATGAACTACTATTCTCGATTTGTACCCTGCCTTGCCAAGATTCTGGCACCTCTTCATAAATATCTTGTGCCAGAAAGCCGTTTCGTCAAGAAATCACAACCGATTCAGTTCAACGTGGACGACATGCAGGCTTACGAGGATGCCAAAAGGGCCTTATGCAAAGCGACCATGCTACATTCCCCTGATTTGTCTCAACCTTTTGAATTGATAACTGACGCATCCGACGTAGCCATAGGCGCAGTACTTCAACAATCCATCAATGGCATACGCCAATCTATTGCCTTCTATTCGCAAAAACTACAACCTCGCGAGACGCGATATGATACATTAGGGAAAAAGTTAATCGCAATCTACCTGTCAATCCTACACTTCCACACCTATCTGGATGGCCGAAAGTTCAAGATTTACACAGACCATCTTCCGCTACTACCGATGCTGAGAGGAAAGAAAGAATATTTATATTCACGACGTGTCAACTCGCAACTTACACGAATACACGAGTATGAATATGAAGTCACTCATGTCAAAGGATCAGAAAATGTGGTTGCAGACTCCCTAAGCCGTCCTGCAGATCTTTGTGCCTCAATATTATGTCCTTCACTTATAAGCACTCAGGAATTGCAAACAGCTCAGCCAGATGATCCATCACTTCGGAAATTTGATGTCAATCGACTGAAAACACTTGATTACGATGGAACTCTGCTGCAGTGTAAAATAACTGGCGTGGGCCCTCGGCCGTTTATACCTGAATAACTGCGTCACAAGATCTTCGATGTCTACCATTCAATGAGCCACCCATCTGGCGAAGCATCAGTGGAAATTCTATCCAGAACGTATTTTTGGCCTGGCATGCGGCGAGATATCAAGATGTGGTCAAAACAATGTCTAGAATGTCAGAAATGCAAAGTGACGAGACACACCAAAACGGGGCCACAACTCATTCAAGTGCCCAAAGTCCGTTTCACACACATACACGTTGATCTGTTAACCCTACCTGCCGTGAACAATACGCGATATCTACTGTCAATACTGGATCGCACCACTCGATAATATGAGGCCATACCACCGCCAGACATGAAGCAAGAAACTGTCAGTTATGCTTTAGAGCTCAATTGGTTCGCTCGGTTTGGTGCTCCAGTTGAAGTGACAACCGATCGTGGCGCACAGTTCCTCGGCGAAGAGTTCGCAGCCCTACTGCAATACTATGGTGTCAAACACTCCGTGACCGCGGCTCGCAATCCGAGAGCAAATGGGTTCGCCGAAAGGCCACACCGAGAACTGAAAGCGGCGCTCAAGGCTAGCCCAGAAGAAAATTGGCTTGCGGCTCTACCGAAAGTACTCCTATCAATGCGTACAAGACCTCGCGAGCCGATCAAATGTAGCCCTGCTGAAATGGTATTTGGCGAATATCTACGGCTGCCTGACGAACTAGTCCGATCACGCTCTGAAACTGCATTAACGATGAACGATCCGACATTTCTGTTTCCACTTCGCAGTTTTCTACAATATAACGCTCAGAATCGGCCGATCTGTCCTACACGTCAGCAACATGGTCCAATTTATAAACGCAAAGATTTTGATAGCTGCAAATGGTTCTTCGTCAACAACGATATGGATAACAGGATTCTAGCCAAACCGAAGCGCGGTCCTTATCGTGTGTTAGATCGACGTCAGAATTACATCATTTTGGAGATTAATGGCAAAGCTGAAGCGGTCTCCAAACACAGACTATCCCCGGCCGACGTTGATCCAAATGACCCGCTGTTCCGCGATGTTGACCTATCAGGCGGTGAAGAAACGATAACGCCACCCCCAGACAGTCTTGCTGACAACGGACTGACGCCCGACATCTCATCAACAACCGAGCCAACTGAAGCCGTCACGCCGCCGCGAGATATAGAGGAACCAGAATCAGTGTTGACAGAGCCAAAATCAGTCGTTACACGGTATGGCAGAGCAATAACACCTCCTGTAAGGTTAGCCCCCTTCATTGTGTACTAATTTTCATTGTCGGCGGGGTGTATGTAACACGCGACTCCGCGTTACAACCCATCGATGTTCGATTTTGACAAATACAGTGCTCTTTAAGGTCAAATAATCTAACTCTGTTCTTATACAATATTTCTCTTTACTGTGATTTTAGAACCAATCTCTGTTAGTTTCGAGCAGTTTTAATTGAGATTTCTTGAACTGCAATTTTATTTGTAATTAATAGTGTTGTTTATTAAATATACACGACCGCGCGCGATACGCATGGAACATGCGGTGGATTATTGTGTCACAGTGGATTTATTTCGCTCAGTTGGATTATTCGCAGTTTACGCGAGGGATTTAATGTTCACGTTTAACTATGCCTATCCGAATTTCAGAGAACAGTGGATTATTATAATGACATAAGTTAAAAACATAGCAAACAGTGAACTTATCATTTGTGAATTTCTATCATTGAAGTCTTTACACGAATTTCATCCATTTATTTTTAGTGACAACTTTTAACAGTGACTAAGCTCATATCATCATGTATTTTCAATCGGTTGCATATATTCATTTCAATTCAGACATTTGTGAAAGAATAATTGCTTGTGTGCAAAATATGCTACTTTATAAACAGAGCTCATTTTGCTACCGTCTAGTGCATGGACAATTTTGTTTAACTGTGACTTGTGCATGAAACATTCATCTTTGTGAACAATGTTTACCTTTTTGCCGTCTAGAGTACGGACAATTTAGTTTGACTGTGACTGGTGTTTAAGATATTCATTTGTGTTAAAATTTAAGTTTATTGCCGCCTAGAGCACGGTCCGTTTTGTTCAAATGCGAATTTTGATTTTGCATTGCAACATTGTGTACAATATACGTATGATGATTCGACTTAACCTTCTCACATCACCAATAGGAAATAGGTCGGGGACTAATCGTAAGCACAGATCTCAACAGCCGCTACCAAACTATTGCAGGTAATGATAAATCTCGCAAAAGTCACCTACACAATCATGAGTTTTTATACCCAAGTCTTATTTTAATGATAATATAGATAATGTATATTTTAGATCAAGCTTCGCCAATATTTCAATGATCTCCGCGGGCGCATTTAATTTTCAAACTCTGCTGAGAGACATGGAAAGGTTAATACAAGAATGACTTTTTTAAAGGGACACTTAATATCGAATGATACACAACTGCAAATATATATTATTTGGATCAAGACCAACTTAAAATACACAGTTGCATAGTGGAACCAAGTAACAAAATGTCTGGCAACCATTTTAAAGTCTATAGAAAAAAGTTTGAAATGTATTATTGTGGGCTAGAATTTTTATAACTTCAACCATTATGGTTTAGAAGCCGTGCTTCTCTATTAAAATATTTCACATGTACCGGTAGAAGGTAACGTATATGTGTTATATAAAATCGAAGAATGGACAAGGACAAGGTCGGAATACCCTGTAATTATAAATCCCATGGTGGGAAAGCTTTCTAATAAAAAAATTTAAAATTCTTTTGGAATGCGAGTCTTAATAAAATTCATAATAGCCTTTCCTTGTGAAAAGAACAAAAAAATATCAGATTTAAGAACCGTTTCTTCTTCATATTCTTCTTAATTATCGACGAATAAACACCTCTTTATTTATAAATTGAAAGGCCGAACAAAATAGGAAAAATGTAAACATGGATATAGTGTGAAATAAGGGAACAACCGTTCAATTGTTTTCGTCACCTCCAGTTCAAGTTCAATGCCTGAATGTGCCTCTTCTGCTTGCATCAATTTAGCTGCAATTTTTCCCATAAAGCCTTGTATGTGGCTAACTTTCTTTTGTTATTGCATTTACTAATTATTTTAAATGCTGCGTATGGGTTTCATTCGTGTGAGGTTTCAGCAATTTGTTGCGGAATTGCATACATGTATTCAACATTTGATTTGAAACACGCGTTTAAGTTGCAATCTTCCCTCTTTCGAGTAATTAACTGTCTGGTCGATCGTCCTATGTAAGTTGATCGATAACTTGTACATGGATATTGGCAAATAATATTTGATGTCAAAATTAATTGCTGTTTCTCATTGATTGTTGATAAAGGCAAGTTTGTTACCCTAAATAACACTCGTAGTTTAGCTACATTAATTATGAGTGTTAGTAACGCTTCAACTTTATTTTGTACTCGGCGGGAAACTGAATCCCCTTAAATTGAGATGTTTGCGTAGACTGCTTTCTTTTCTGGTCCGAAATAAAGAAGTTTCTTTTACTTCATCTTTTAGTAACTGACTCAATTAATTATCTAGTATATCTATTAATCATTACATCGTTTTTGCTTTATTATATTCGTGGTCCTTCTAATCTGGACTAACCAACCAGTCAATTCCTGAAAATCAACCACGAACTATTGATGATTTATATTGAAACTGCACAAAATTGCTGTAATGCAAATATTGTGCAGACCAGATTGTTTTATGGTAAATTGTTCTATTTAATGTACCATTAGTTTCTTTATTTTATAGTGCATCTAAGAAAGGCAGTCTATCGTTTTTCTCGTGCTCTGCCGTGAAAGTGATATTCTTATGCGTTTTGTTGAATTTTTGAAGCAATGTTCGTGATTGTGGCCTGGTCTCAAGGACAATGAGAATATCATCAACATACGGTATATATTGAGCACTTTTACTTATGCCACTCCTTAGTTATGCCTTTTCTAGATGCCATAGATAAATTTCAGCCAACACAGGAGATAGGGTCTCCCCGTTTCTTCACTATCCGTCTGCTTATAGATGCTTCCAATAAAACGCAATCGCACGTTATTCGTTAATAATAAGATGAGCTTATTGTCTGGTGCTTCATTATACTTCGATAAATTAATGTTCTTGGGATAAATTGAAACCAAAAATTCTAGTCATAAGAAAATTTGTACACATGACCTTTGAGGACCAATTTACGCAAATTTGCAAATATGATAATGGATATTACCAGACACAAACTTTAAAAACAGAAGCTCCGGATGTCTTATTTAGCAGCAAAGATTGCGTAATATAAACTTTAATAACCATGACCCTATTGTACAATTAATATTTAATTGGATTTACCTCTGTAGAGGATAATATTTCCTCCGACAAAATTAAAGTGACATTTATTGATAAATTTAAACCACCTTGGCTGATTGAATCAAATTTTATTAAAAAAGAAATTATTCGTTTATTTCCTAGCACATTTTTCGTTTAAGTACCTGAAAGTATATAGACTTTTGAATTGTGGGGAATTTCAGTTTCGGTAATCCGTACGTGACTGGCCTGACTTTCCTCAGCAAGCTGCATTTATTCCTTTTCTCCAATTTACGTTTATAATTACTCGATTTTCACAATATACACCTGCTATCATTTTGTCTTTTTTGAATCGTACATGTTGGAGACGTCTTGGATCAGGTAATTTAATAATTCTGTTGTTCACGTCTTATTTTTTAGCAGGTATGTATTTAATAGATGTGAATGGGAATTCTAGCTTATTAAATTCAATTGGGCAAATTAAGATTGATAACCACTTGGCATCTATGGGGTTCTCAGTTACTAATAGGTACCTCGAACTAACTAAACGCCTTCATAATGGTTTCGAAAGATAAATGATGAACGGTTTCGTGATAAAAAATATGATTATTAGTCCATTAATATACTTGTAATCGAACGATATAATACATTTCCACATGAATAACATATTTGCGTAGGACAAGCGTTCTTCTGTAAATCTATGCTGAATTATACCAATGTTTAATATTAGAAAAGAATCCAAATGATTTAGTACTGCGCGCTCAACTATCTGCAAGAATAATTGATTTTTGAGATTAATATATAGTTATTCGACATACTTAGCCCGCTAACTATAGACATCTACCACAAACAACCCATGTCGAGTCGATGATCGCAGGCATTGGTCTTTACTTAATTCTAATCTACGCGTCTGATTGTGTTTCTAACCAAGTTTTCCTGTCAACCAAAATTTTGCTACATTTTTATCTTATCGTAAGAAGTCTTAATCCCTTTTGCGTTAGCCAACATTCTTTAGAAGAATTGTTTGTCTTTGGGTGAACCCACTTAAAGACATTTAATTTATCTTTGTTAATTATTTCCACAATTTAATTGCATAAGGGATTCCTAGTAGATCTTATATAAAAGGCGTCAAGTTGTCCAGCTTCTTTCTAACAATTTAGAATCTTAATATATCAGCCTCTTTGACATATTTTTGATTGCTTTTAGCTAAAATAAATCATCCTGATGAATGCTGCCATTTAAGTTGTCCAGTACTATTTAGTACTGTTTGGAGCCAAAACATTAATTATTTCATCAATTGTTTTAGATTCCGCGTTTAGAATTTAATGACGTTGAATTAATTCCGCAAATTTCATTTTTATTTATTCAATATTCCATTTAGCTCAGCTTAACATTTAAACTTTATTTGCATATTTTTTTATAATTATATCAGCCTCATTCAATTTAGATTCGCATTTTGTTAATTCGTCCTCCATTATTATACGTTCAATTTCATAATACAATTGTAATTGCTCAATAAAAATTCGCTGACATATTTCGTAAAAGAAATTCAAATTTAATTTACGCGGCACCAATTAAAACACGCGGAATTTTACGTTAACCTATGGCGTATGAGCTTTCGTTTTCACACTATATAGGCATGGTGCATTTACCATGCTAGTCAGTAGTCACGTTTGATTTCTTCTGTGCACTACGTGTGCGTGTTGTCTCTTGTCATACTGACATTTCACCTACGCTTCTTCCCACACAGAGTCATTTAGTCACGCCATTCTTGTCGCTTCACAACTAGTGAGACGGAGCAACATCTATTTATTGGACCTTTACATGTACCAGTCACCATAATGTTGTCGCAGATCTTCAACTGGACAATACTCAATCTTCACATATTCTCTTTCCGTTGATTTCAACGCCACAACAGAAGGAACACCAGCCAGTCAACCAGAGCCGGTCATAATTGTCTAGGAGTATTTCTAGACACTGATACACTAACTAAATTTCTCGGCATTTGCTGGAGAACGCATTTCGGGCCCTAATAAGAGCCACCATAAATACTAACTCTCAGCAGTTTGGCAATCAAAATTTTGTAAATGTCGTACGGCATTTACTTGGAGCTGGGGCGTTTTACACTATTTTTTGTAGAAGTGGTTCCTATAGATAATCTAGGTTCCACAATATTTTTATCAATATTTGGACAAGAAATTGTATGAGCTACTTTCCAGCTTACGATAAAACCAAGCGTTTGGCACCAAAAAGTGCATCCAATCGGTTGCCAATTCGGGTATGAAATTCGCAATTATCAAGGAATAATTTTAACGAATCCAAGCGATCAAAAATTAAATTCTCTTGCTCTGCCGAAAAAAACTTTGCAGGATGACTATCAGAGCATTCCTTCCGATTTTTACTGCGCAGTCTCTTATTCGACCGAATTGATCAGCTATCGCGACACAAGGATTGTGCATAAATATCGCGTTCGAATGGCCATAGGCGTCCAAGCTATGAAAGACACCAATTTGACCACACCTTCTTACTCTGCTCGCTCAAGTCTATAACTGGTGTCCAGAAATTACTACTTTAGCTCCAGTAAATCTAATATGGTTCATTTTGCCTAATCCAAGAGCCACCAGTTCGTATTTCTCCTTATTTGAGGATCTAAGTCAAATTTATATCACTGTCTTTACAGAAATTTAGCTTTTCATTAAATCAAAAAGTAGTTCCTCGTGTCCGGATGACCAACATTAATTCGTGAATGATTGCTCTTTCTACAATACTCTACCTAGCGTCCTTAAGCACTTATATTTAGCCATCTCTCAAGGACAAAACTGAGTTCTCTTTCTGGATATTTATAAAGCCTCCGATATAGTCTTACTCTCGGAATTTGAATCCTCCTTATTGAGTCATGGTATCTTTGGTCGCATCTTTTAGCCTACTAATTACTATCTCCGCATCCGATCAACTTTTGTATTAATCGGCATTAGGCATTCGAGATCGGCCTTTATTCATCCTGGGGATCTGCAAGTATCAGAATTCGGCTCTGTATTACATTCTAAGATTCAGGTAAATGCTTACCAATTTAAATTTTTCATATATTCCGATGCAAATGTGTAGTTTTCAGCTTCAAAGCAACACTTGTTTCTTTCGCATTTCCAACTGCTCAGTTGCTATATTTACTGCATGTTCATTTTGGCGAGATTGAACTCAAATAAAACTAGGATCAAACAGACTTTATAAAGCTTAGGCCAGGATTTTGTTAAATCTTTAGCTTCTCCAAATTATCCCAGGATATGTTGAACTTATATCCCATTCTCCAAACCACTGGGCTTCTCACTAAATCTTACTGGAATCAAATAAATACTCATCAACACTCATTTTTGTCAGCCAAAGCATATTGATAACATATATTACTGCACGCCTTTGTTTGGAACGCGGTTTATGTAGAGGAAAATATTTCCTCAGACAAAAATAAAGCAACAAATTATTGATAAATTTATACAACTGTGGCTGATGGAAACGCGTGTTATTAAAAAAGGAAAATGTTCTTTTTATTTACAGAATATTATTTGTTTAACTCCTTTTGAGCACTTGTAATGTTGAATTGTGTTTGATTTCAATTACCTGTATATGTCTCCTGGCTTGCCTGAGCTACTTTGTTGACGTCTAGCAGCCATCTTGTTTCCCTTATTAATTTTATAAATTTTGATCCTTACAATAAAATCTGGACTCAACGTGTTTCCATTTTCATTTGTGCATATTTGGTAATTTAATTATTCGGTCTTTCGTGTCATACCTCTTTCCAGATCAAACATTCGATGTGCAGTGTTGCGTAAGAAGTACGCAGTCCTTTGCTTATTGCATAATTAAGGTTTAGAGAGAACAACTCCTTCTAAGATGTTTTAAAAAAATTTTATATACTGAAATGAGAAAAATAAGCGATCCTATTGGTCTTTCGAATTTTGATTATGCCAAAATTTCTCGTGGTTAAACAAAAAACAGGCTAAACGTGATAAATAACATATATTGTTGAATTTTTTTATAGTATCTGTATTATTATAAGCTTTCTATCATTATATTAGCTTGTAACGACACAAATGAATTCGTTGACATATTAGCAAAATTCAAATTTTTTACGCCAGACCAATGAGAACGAGCAAAACTAACGTTGATAAATTGCGTGTGACTTTGAATCTATATAAGCACGATGCAATTATCACGCAACACACATTCTGCTCTGCTTGCTAATTGTGATTACTGTCAACTTCTATGCTTCACTGACTATTAACGCCGACTATTCTATTTGCGTTTAACACGATGTGTTACTTTCGACTAGTTTTCAATCACGCCAATTTTCTTGTTGCTGTGCATCCATTCATACGTAATCGATCATATATTAATCGGAAATCTACGTGTGCCAGCCACGTCTGTGTTACCGCAGGTCTTTGACAAGAAAAGTCTAGGCCTTCGAGCAGCAACTAACAAATCCTGCATCGACAATTCTACTTATACAGGTGCATGGGATAGGAACTGTCAACTATTTTTCATGCGCGTAGGCTCTGCCTTTTTCCTGTTCGCGGATAATGAGAGTGACCAGAAACTGTTAAAAGTTTTCGCAAAACTTGTTTCGAAGTTGCGACGAAGGATTTATCCCCAGCTTGAAGCGATTAGGAAGCTACCTAATCCTATTTCGAGCCTTCAAGTTGAAGTGGAATCTTGGTCGGGTCCCACGGAAATCTAAAATATAATAAAAAATATGTGCAATTAAATATGTCAAATCTTAGGCCCATCGAAATTTTAAGGGAAATGCGGAAATGTTAGTATAAAAATAATATTTCTGATCATGAAGCTAAAAGTTGGTCTATTAGCAATTTTCCTTAGACTTTTCACTGATTGATCTAAGACCATCCTACCACCACTTTCCAGTAGCGCTGGAAGGGTTTAAAAAAAAACTGCGGCCATCAATCATTTTGCCTTTTTGAAAACCGTAACAAGCTTTTTGTCTCATGTATGTCAGTCAGAGATTTTAAAGTTTCATGAAAAACATACTCTGCGGCGACGCAGATTGGTGTATATCATATATTGATGATATATTGATCTTCAGTCCAGACCTAAGCTCCCATGCCAAGCATCTACGAAATGTCCTATTACACTTATCAGATCACGAACTCAAGATCTATTTGACAAAAAGCAAATTGAAACTACATCGGTGGATTTCCTGGGGTATCGTATTACGCCTCCTGTTATAAAACCTTTGTCGGCGAAGGCCAATTCATTCAAGAATATTGCGTCACCCAATAATGTGAAGGAATTAAAGAAAATTTTGGGAGTTCTTAACTACTATCGTAAGTTCCTTTCTAGATAATCGAAAACCTTTATCCGTTATGTAGGCACCTAAGGAATCAAAAAGAACTTAGCAGATTCTCTACCATTTCTTGGTTATCTGAAGACGTGGAATTACTCCGTCCTGTCATCAACTCATTAGAAAATGTTACAATGCTAATCCATCCAAACTTCAAACGATTTTTTCTATTCACAACCGATGCTTATGAATTTGCTATTGAGCCCAATTTGGAACAAGAGATCGGTGGATTTTGGAAGCCTATCAGTTGCTACACGTGAAATCAGCATCCAGTAGAAACTAGATACGACAGTTTTCGTCGAGAATTCTTCGCTATCCATGACGTAGCGCGCTACTTCATCAGCATCATTGGCAACTGCATATTTGTATTTTTTAAAATCTTGCATCATTAGTTAGTCACAAAGTACCCTACCAGAGTAGAAAGACAGCTGTTAGATCTGAATGAATATCAATTCGACATTTTTCAAATAAAAAACGAACAAAAAATTATTACAGCCGCACTTTCCAAGCCGGACGTTTTGTTGTAATCATCCTCGCATTCGCCATTCTCAGTCAACCCCGTGACTCTCAGTAAACTTTCACTAACACCATCCCTCCTACTAACCGAACAATGCGGTGCCAATTATATTCAAAGATCAGTTGTTCGCCCTCCAACCAAGTTGGTATGCCGACTATGAGAAGGTTTACCCTTTGTTAAATAAATGGGCACGTAGCCTCATAAATCAGTTCTGCCGACTAACCTACAACGAAAGGTTTTCGACTCTATCCATCCTATTTGTCACTCAGGGAGTAAGGCGACTGTCAAACTTATTACAGATCGTTTTTGGGCTCATAGACTCGGGTAGAAGGCTAAGCAATATTTGTCCGATTGTGCTATATGCCAGAAAAATAAGATCACCCGGCACTCTCATTCTAAGTTGAAACGTTTCTCAACTACATCACGCCTAGTCATCATCCACTTTTTACATAGTTTATCTGACTCAGGTTCCATGTTTTAGTTACCTCCTAACTTTGATTGATAGATTTACCTGATAGTCTGCAGCTTTAACTCTCGGAGCCATATCTGCAGATGAAGTCACTACTGGTTTCATCTCTACATGGATAACAAATTATGGTGTTTCTAACGAAGTCATTACTGATAGAGATACTTGCTTTTTATCCAATATTTTTAAAACTACTTTACGGGTCATTGGATGCCCTTTACGCCAGACGACCGCCTATAACCACTAATCTAACCGTATGGTAGAAAGAAAGTATAGGGAACTCAAAGTAGCTTTAGCATCCTCGTCCATGCATTACATTTAGTCCTACTTGCTTTGCGTTCCTGTATACTTGAATACATTAGAGCGTCTGTGTCACAACTTTTGTATGGCATGGACCTACCCCTGCCTAGTCAGCTATAACATTTGCAAGCCGTAAAAATGACGCACAAGTTGAAGCTTCTCGCCTTCGTCTTCATTTCGCTTACATGTCTGCCCAGAAGCCGAGACATACACATAGGCCAGTCTTGTACACCCACAGCTCCAAAGATGCACGAAAGTACAAGTTTGTAACAACGCTGCTGTTGCACCATTGCAAGCCAGGTATCGCGGTGCTTACCCAATTTAATACAGAAAACCAAAATATTTCAAAACAATGCAAGGTGCGACACCTACGTCGGTAAACATAGACAGGTTGAAACATTTTATCGAACCGCCTGATTATGGCGACTTACAACCTACAACATGCGTCTAGAGCTCTACATGCCTACATTCTCAACATAGCAATAGATTTCTTAGCATTCTTTTTTTTTAGAATAGAATATCTTTATTTAGATTCAAACCACACATGTTCCATCAAATAATAAAATTAGAAAATGAAATCTAGTAGCGTATATAGTGCAGGAGATAGGACTAATTTGTTTCACAACTTTTCTTTGTACAGCTTCTATCTTATTAGACAAACCCTTTGTTAAGGGATTCCAAGTAGCGGCAGCATGTTCTAGTATCGGTCTAATCCATATTATAAACATTTTAAATTTTATTTCATGCGATATAATATTTCTATTTAGTAATGCCCATCTGTTCTTGGCACTGCCTACTATCCTTTCAATATGTCTTTCAGCAGAAGCCGTACAATGAATAGTTATGCCTAAATCCTTAATTTCTTGCATAAGTTTAACCTCAAAACATCATTAATCTCAGCATCATGAAAATAAACATAATTAAAATCTGTTCTGTTACCTATTTTTAAAGCTCTCGTCTTTTTACTGTTTATTCTCAGCCCTAGTGTTAACAAATATCTACTTAAATCATACAAATCTAGTGTCACATTATTTTTGGAGAATTCGACATTATTTGGATCAATTGGAAAGATTATTTTCAAATCTTAGTTTCCAAATGTGCAAATACAATTTTAAATAAAATTGGCCCCAAACTTGATCCCTGTGGAACTCTACTTGTTACCCTTTTCGATTTAGATATCAAATCGTTTACTTGAATACTCATTCTTCGATTATATAAATAGTATCTAAGTAATCTAAAAATATTCGGATCAATATTCAATTAATTAATCGCATTCAAAATAGCATCAAAAGATATAGAATCAAAAGCTTTTGAGATATCTGTGAATACAATTAATGCATCTAACTTTTTCTCATTTAATGTAATTACATGTTTCCACATAGAGAGCATATTAGTAGTTGTCGACCTGCCTTTCGTAAATCCATGTTGGCATATATCGAAATCAGCCGGCAGCATACGTTCTAAATGATCAAGTATCAATCGTTATGTTATCTTCAAAAACGAAGGGATAATAGAGATTAATCTGTAATCACTGGCACACGTTCGCTTACTTACTTTAGGCAGAGGTTTAGCTACTATTGTTAGTATATCGATTGGTAATATCCCATTCTTAAAAATTCTATTTATAAAATTGCAGAGCGCATTCATAAAATTTAAAGGTAATTGAAGTAGGTTATCAATCGATATACCAAGGTGATCTTTTTGGGTTTTTGATTTTATTTTTAACATTAATTCTATCAATGCATCACTGTCAATAACAAGTCCTAGATCCTGGTTTCCCGAAGCATCCAGTAGATCAATAAAATTGCTTTCCTTCTGTGGATTACACAACAAGTTGCCAAATACTTCATCCAATTCACAGAGAAATTCATAATCAGTTTTACCCACAGGTAATATAAGGTTTAATTTTTCCTTATATTTACCTTAGTCTGGGAGGAGTTTGTATCCTAGTATAGGATTACTCTTCAGTTTGGCAAAAAATAATTCTCTCTGATCTTTGACGGTGATGAATTAATTTCTTTATCGATCATATCTAACCTCATTTTTTTAATACTATTGATAAGACTACATTTCATTACATTATCTCGTTTGATTCTTAGCTTACATAACTTCCTGTTGATTCGCTTTGGTATAACATCCGTAAATGTAGATGCCCTAAATATATCAGATAATAACAATGAAACAGAAGAAACAAATTCGTCATTGTTCATGATAAAAAAACATTCATAATCAATTGATAAGCTTAATTCTCTAAAAGGATTCCAGTTGATTCTGGAACATTGCACGTGTGCATTTTAAAAATTAGGTTTCTGTGTTTTGCTACTCAAAAGGTTCCATTGTAAAATAATTTGTTTATGATCCAATTCTTTGAAGTAATTTACAACATCATAACTGTGCGAGTTCAACGCTTCAACTTCTAAATATACATGATCTAAGCATTCTGTGCATATAATATTATATTTTCACATTAGTCTTTGTAGCAAATGTTAACATTTTGAGCACCATTTGCGCCAAATTTCACGTGACGTGATCTCCATGGATCCACATGATTCATTATATTTCTCATACTCAAATGTCTCACGTTGTATAACCGGCTGATCTTAGCTAGAAGTTGTGTGTCATTTGTGAAAATTTCTTCGGTATTATGCAATTTCTGCTGCAATGTTTGCGTAAAATTTGCTCTTATCATTTGATTTTAATGTATTTTTATAATACATCATACTGTTACACTATATGGCTCACGCCTGAGCCCAAATTTGCTTATTTTGGTATGACGAAATATTTAGAACTAACGCATTGTGTAGCAATACTAAGTAGTCACCGGTACAGGCCATTATCATGAATACCGTAACATCATTAGTCGCACAGTACACATTCACCAATGAGTATCATGACCATAACTTCGGGCAGACACAAGCTCGTTTAGGCGTATCGACATCTTATTCACAGCGATCCAGCTTGTCAATATTACAACTTAAACCTGGCGTCTTCAGTGGCAATCCGCTTGGAAATTTTTACGGTGCGGCTCTCAAATCCTATCACACTGCTCTATTTTGTATGACAGGCCACTACACCTAACAATTTGTGTTTCAATTATTAGTGGTTATTTGGCATCATACCATTGCTGAAGCAATTAACAAATATGCACCAGCCCAGCATTACTATATATTTTAAGATAACTATGAGCAGTTTTTTAACTGGGTTCAAACAATTGTCTAAATAACTAATCAAACCTCG